>CM038219.1:6580290-6840136 GCA_021442155.1 Cymbidium sinense
ATCAAACTTAATTCAATCAAAATCCAATATAAGCCTTTCAAGTCAAATTCTTGAACTTAGCCAAAATTAACTTCAAATCAAGCCAAACTCTGATTTTTCTTCATGATTCAATCAATCCTTCAATCATGAATCAAAATATAAATACAAACTTCAATCACTTAGCAAAACTAAATTCAAAAAACCAAACCCAGTCAATCTCATGTTCACCCTTTTAAACTTGAATTTGTCAAATGAATCAAAACCCATTTGACTTCAAACCACAAATGGATTTATATTTCAATCATAAGTCCATATGTGAGTTCAATCAAACTCAAATCAAGCTTTGACCAAACCATTTGACCTACTTAGGCTCACTTGACCCAAAGTGACCTAAACTATAGCCAAGTTGAATCCTAACCAAATTGGATTGAACTAAGCCCACCTAAGCCTCTCATCATGATCAACAATCATCATGAGATGATTAATCACCCAAATAGGGTCAAACCAAGTCAAACTTAAGGGTTGACCAAGTTAGCACTTAGCTAAAATAAAACCTAACATAGCCAAAATCCACCATAGGATAAATTGATTGAAACCATTGATCTAAGTTCATTCATGAACAATGTTTGAACTTGACCAAAGTCTATTTGAGCCTAACCTAGCCCAATTGGTCACTTGACCCAAGTTGACCCAACTTGACCTAAAAAGTCAAAATGTGTCAAAACTTGATCTAAGATAAATTAATTGAAAATAATGGGTCAAGTTCATTCCAAAATGATTGTTGAACTTGAACAAAGCCTCAATTGGCTAACTAGACCCAACCTAGCCCAAATTGACCATAAACTCAACTTGACCTAAAGGGTTAAAATGAACCAAATTCAAATCAAATTGAATCGCACCAAAGCCACCAAAATATTTCAAATGGTCATAAAACTTGACTTGGTTTGACCCAATTTGACCATTGGGTCAACTTGACCCAAGTTGACCCATTTTGACCTAAATGGGTCAACATGAGCCAAATCACATCAAATGAACTCCAAATCTAATGAAACTTGGCCAAACCTATTTTCTCATCATACCAAATATACCTAAAATGAAATCAAGGTCAAATGACCATTTTACCCCTAGCAATAGGGTAAATTTTGGCCAATTCTACTTGGAATTGGTCAAATCATCTTCATAACCACTCAACACTCTCTTAGTGGATCAAGTGAACACTAGGAGTTTGGTGCACCCAACCAATGGGTTTGGGTCACACTTCTTGGCCAAGCCCATCACTCCCCTTGAAATGGCCACATGGAAATCATCCTTCCACTCAATTCAAGCACATGGCCACCTCACCCAAGGTTGTGAAAACCGGATCGGACATAGAGCAAACAGAGGTTCAAGGTTTAAAGGTTTGACCGGGGTTGAATTAGGGTTAAATCAGATTATTTAATTAAAATTAAAAATATTAAATATTAATTTAATTAATAGAAAAATAATATAAATATATTATAAATAAATAAAATAAATATATAAATAATATTTCTAATAATTATTAATTTTAAGATTGATATAAATTTAATAAGATATAATTATATCTATATTATAAATCTAATTATATATATTAAATATATTTAAAATCTTAAAATGATAATATGAATTTATAAATATAAATATAATTTATCATAAGAATATAATTTATTAAAATTATAGTTTATAATAAAAATATAAAATTTAGAATAAAAATTATTTTAAAAAACCTTATTAAAAATAAATAATATAAAATATAATATATAAAATATTTAAGCATATTCTTATAAATATGACATATGTATATTAAAAGATTTAAAACTTAAAATTTTGATAATGTAAGTTTATGAGTATATAATTTATAATATAAAAAATATAAGATTATATATAAAAAAGTATATTAAAAATTTAAAATTTATAAAATAATATTATGAATTTATATTCTTTAATATATATATATATATATATATATATATATATATATATATATACCTAATATATATTTATATATATATATATATTATATATATTTTTATATATATATATATATATATATATATAATATATATATATATATATAAAATTTATAGAAAATATAAGTTAATAATTAAAATATTATGATATATTTAAAGAATTTTTTATTATAATTATTTATTTATTAAAGAAGCTCATATTATTTTATATTATAATATTAGCTTGTAATATAATTATAATTTCATTGATAAATTATTCATTTATAATTATAATATTTTTAAAATTATATATTTCATTAATATTTTAAAAATATATTTCATTAAATTTAATTATATATATAATTTAATTAAATGGCTAATTTTTCAAAATGAAACCGGTTCAGATTGAACTACGTTAAATCTTGGTTAAATGGTTAAAGCTATTTTGGAAAAATACGGTCATATGGCGAGTTCCATTGAACTTACGTCGGTCCGATTTTAAAATGACCTCACCCACTTCTTCCTCGGCCAAAATCGAATGCAATGACTCATCTAACAATAACAAACTATTCAATGAGCTCAATTGCATCAAAAAGACACAATCCTTCTAGGTCCGATTTCTCAAGGGAGATATACTCCCTAATTCAATTCAATCTTCACTCTCTTCAATTGAAGCATAGGAACTCGAGCAAGCCTTAGAAAGTCTTCCCAAGCTTCTAGAGGGGTTTTAAAATCTCCATTCTCCATTTTAGAGCTTTAAAACAGGAGAGATCTATTGAAAAACCAACTTACTCAACACTCAACATCAATTCCTTCTTCAAGCTCCATGAGGACCAGTCGAACTTGCCCAAGCTCTTTCCCAAGCTACAAAGGTAAGAGGATCCAATGACGAGCTCTGCAAAAGTTGACCCTAAACCCAATTTCAGAGCTCTTTCAGCAAAGCTTGTCTGAAGGCAGCTTCTCCAAGGGATTCGGCCATCAACATATGCCTTTTTCTAAGCTTAAGTTCAATGTATGTTGGTTCTTTGTAAAGTGAATTTCAATCCAAGGTTGATCTAGTTGTTAGATGTTCTTGTACTCATGCTTAGATGGTGTGGGTTGATTTTATTCAGAACTCAATGAGCTCGGATCATGGCCTCAAACATGGATGGTCTCCATGGGTCACAGAGAGCAGCAGGGATGAATCTCTGGCCATCCATCATCACATTTTGGATGGGCAGATTAAAATCGTAGCACCATAATTTCCTCGGATCCGCAACTTTGATCGGGAGAAAGTGCTTCACCCAAATTCTTTATGTGAGTTAAGTACCCAATCCCATCCCACCATATGTAAAAATGCGTCGATTGCATGTAAGCCATTAATAATATAATTAGGGATTATTTAATTTCTAATTAATCACCAAATCTTCTAAAATTCATATCTAAGTGTAGCAAAATCAAAAAAAATATTAAATAAATTGCATATGAAAGATAATTGAACATAGAATATTCTAAAATTAATTTCAATGGATTTTGAATAGTATTTTTCTCTAAACTTGAGTATTATTGGGAATGTTATTTTGCTAATTACCCTTTAATCACTCCTCTGATTAATCCCAAAGTTTTTGTGCTTAATTAGTGAGATGACTCTTACCCCTAATTTTTTTGGGATTTATTGGTTTAATTAGAATTTCTAGTTCATTCTTTAATCACTCCCTTAATATAATTAAGCTTAATTAAAGGCATATTAGTGGTTTAACCCTTTGATTGAGTCAATTAAGTTTTGATTAAGTGAATGTGTGGTTTAGGGAATAATTTTGGGATACTTTCCTTGAGATATTCCCTAAATCTTCATTAATCCATCCTTAAGGGTTAATTCACTAATTAGCCCTTATTTAATTTCATAAAATTCTAAAACCTTCAAGAACTTAATTAATCTATCTTGGATAGATGCTTAGGTGTTTAAGATCCTAAGTACATTAAAAATCTAACTCACATGTGTGAGGGGTTATGAAATTATTTAAGTTAAACCCCTTTGTTTAATTAATCACCAATCATGAGCCAAATTGCATTAGGCCTTTTCTTCCTAGGTGCATTGCAAATTTAATTCCTTGTGAGGTTTTATGTCATCTCATTGGCTCATGATTACTTGATTAAATATGCTAAGGTGTATAGGTAAGGTAATTAATACTTAATTCATACCTTAACCTAATCAAAATATAAAATGGATCTAATCATCTAAAATTAAACTTAAATATCATACAATTGTGGGAATGGGTTAAGATAGCAAACTCACCTCACATTTAAATCAAACTCAAAACAAACCTTCTTTAAAAAATAATTTGATTTTCTATAAGCTTTCTTATTTCATAAGATTATCTTTAGGAATTAATTAGGGTGAATGTGTTTACATGCTTTCATCATTTTAGTTCCTTCCCAACATGCTAAATGTGTATTTCATATGAATTTCATGCATTCATTCTTTTCAAAATCAAAATGAAAGTGAAATGTTTCTTTTATGTCGCATGTTTTGGCTAAAATAGAATATGAGTGGCTATTATCACTATTAAATTCAAATTATTTTCAAAATATATGAATCAATTACCAAAACTAAAAGTGTTACTTATATTTTATTTATAAGCTTGCATGTGAGTAAAATATAAGGATGTATAGAGTTTTCCTTCTCCCTCTTAGTATAGTTTTGAATAGGATTTGGTAAAGTGTTTAGCTCATTTGAAAAGAACCTAACACTTGCCTAATTATTTCCTATTCATTCCTATGCTATTACTTAAGGATATCTACACTTGTACATATAAATTGAATAAACAAAATAAACAATCAAGTACAAACTTTTGCAATTTTCTTTTCCATTCATTTCTTTTGTACATATGCTTATATTTAAGGAAAGTGGTATATTAGTCTGAACAATCCTGTGGTTGCTAGGATTTAAGTAGTACTAAGTAGGTCTTGTACCTTACACCCCTAGTTAACAATGGCGTCGTACTCACTTATGCCTTTCATACATTCATGTGTGCATGTGAAAATTGGATAAGAAGCTCCTTTTCTACTTAATGAAAATCATGCATCATAAGCATTCAAATTTTCTTAAGTAAACTACTTATAATTCATTATAAAGTGTGCTAAAAATTCTCATTTGTATGTATATATATGCTTATGATTCATTCATATTCATGTTATACATGTTGGGAAAGAATAAAGTGATGTATGCTTTGTGAATTTAGTTCACTTTACTTAATCTTAAAATGCCTTTCTTTTGAATAAATTTTTAGAATTGATCTAAACTTAGGATTAATTAAAATACATAATAAACATTCACTAAATGAAACCAAACATGAATCTACTTTAGAAATTACTAGGTAGGGAAGGAGAAGTTCTCTTCTCTTTTCTTCTCTTTAAAACTTAGTAATTAATTGTGGTTCATCCAAATCAAATCAAATCATGAAATAAAATCAACCCAAATCAATTAAACACTTAAATGAAACCACCCATCTAAGTTGAAAACCTTTACACTTAGAAAATTCAAACCTTAAAACCATAGCTAAGCACACCACATAAACCTTCTAAAGCACACACATTAGACTAAGTCACCACTTCTAGCTTTAGGTTAGGGCGGTGCATGGTTTGATGTTTAATTTTGTTTTGTGATGTATGTTTTAGTCTGGATGTTAAGGTGAATGTGCATAGAATGAATTGTAGGTGATTTAGTCTAATCATTATTTTCTCTGGGATTGTGCTTAAGGCGTTGTAATAAAATATAATTATTTTTTTCTTGTGTGCTCATACCCCTAAGCATAATCCAATAGGCCAAATGGACTTGGTTACCCATGTGTGGGGTGCTAAGTCCAATATACATGCTTGGGGTTTGAATGGTTTGTTTAGCTAATCTCTATTTTGCGGGTGTTAGCTAGATTTACTTTTCCTTTTCATGTATTTTTGCAATTAGAATTTTGGAATGTTTATTATGAGGGATTAGGATGAGTATTGGTCATAAGATCTCATCTTATGTATCTTGAAACCTTTAGCAACCACCTTCTAACCATCCGAAAGAAGGAACCAAAGAAAAAAGAAGAAAAGTAGAAGAAAGAAGAAAATAAGATTGAAGAAATGAAGCTTGAAGACCCCCATAACATGAATTTCTTTACTTGATTATAAATTAATTCATTTTATAATCTGGGTTGTATAAGGGAAGACCTTGGCTACCTAATTTGTTTTTGGGTTTGTGTGGTGGTTCCTGACCATAAATGACCTCTTATTCTTTTGCATTAGCTTTATAAATTGATTGATGATTTATTTATCTTGTGCATTAAGATGACATCCTTTTCCTAGTTTCTTCCTTGCTTGATGTATGGCCTGGATGTGGATTAGGCTCTTAGGAAAAAAATAAATCTTATACCAAATTTAACAATTCAAAATTAAAATAAAGAACTCATAACCTCACCTAAAGCTTAGGTTAAAAATTAAGATAGAAGAATTAGCAACCCCTTAGTTGGATGAGTATTTCTTTTATAACAACATGCACAAATGCATATTATTTTCACTCTTGATTGGAGGGCTTCCACCTTGCCGAGAAACTTGGCTTGACCTTTGAGAGCCATGGTGGAAACATACCTCCTCCCTTCTCGATTTTGGCCAATAATCTTATTTCTCAAGGCATATGAATCCTATAAGCTTGAGTCAAATGATTGTTTGAAAATGAAAATAACATGTACTATGATTTGCATTAGATTTAGGTCATTTGAAGCATGCCCTTACATGATCTAGTCTCTTTAGGGAGTGAATTTAAGGACATAGTCTCATTCTAAACAAATAACAACCTAGTTATCTTGCATAAAGCATATGACTTGTCTACATGAATTTAAAATCGTAGGAGGAGTTAGTTGGTAGCCACCCCTAGGCAGTTGTAAGTCCATGCAGTTGGGTGATTTGTCCTCTCTTGTGGAGGTAAACCAAATACCCATTTTTTGCCTTAGATTTAGGTTGTGCTTTTGGCTCTCACCAAAGCTCTCTAGATTTAGGTTCTGAGATTGCTTCTCCCTTCTATGGGCCAAAAGCATAAATCCTCACCTCTTAGTTACTTCCATAACCTTGTATTGTGGAATCATAAGCCCTAAACTTTTAATAAAAAGTCAACTCAAATGAATAATTCAATTTCAAAAATATAAAGCCCAACCATAGGATAGTTTGAGATGCTTGCTAAGTTTCCTAGCATCATGAGCATCTCCTACTTATCTTCCATTAGCTTCGATAATAACTCCCTCTCTATGATCAATCTCATTTAATCTTCCAAAATAAACTAATCGATTGATAGTTCTACCTATTCAAATCTTTGGAAACAATGATCATTTACTTTAATTGAGAGTATTCCTTAGGGATCTCATCATTTAGGATGTAATTAACCATGGGGGCTTGCCCTTGTAGGGAACTTAACAACCCAAAAATAAACCCTACTTTACTTATTCCATATAAAGTAGGGGAAGAATCTCGCCACATACATACCCATTATCTTAGGAGTTCTTGAGGTGATTAGGTCCATTGTAGGGTGGTGACTTCTATCTTTCGAGATAGTACACCTCTCCTCAAAGTCATATCCGATCACCCTCAATAAGAACATCTAGATCTATGTGGTGTCAAAAATACATAAAAAGAAGAGGTATTTTTCTATCTTCATTTTATCCCGCATAGAGTGAAGATAAAAGTATATTTATTCTTTAGAAATTATAAAATTTCACCACATTCTTCATTTTAACTCAAAAATTCTCCAGATAGGGGAATTTTTAAATTTTTATATTAGAAAAGCACTTAAGTCTATTTTGACATCTAATTAAATCCCCAAATAACAATTACAATTATTTTTTTAGGTCATGTGGCTATGCAAATAGGAAAGATCATTCACTGTGAAAAGACACAACTTCAAGGCTGAGCTATCTATCCTCCAAAGTCATCCAACTCAATGCATTTAGATCAGGTCTTAGAATTTTTCAAATGATTGAAATCAAGAGGATTTGAGGAGAGGTCCAAGTAATGATGAAACATAAACCTACATAACTTCTCCAACAAGTCTGACAAAGTAGCAAACATAGGGCTGAAGAAGCTATCTTAGAGTTTGTAAAAAGCTCATAGCTGAACTAAGAGAACTTTATAGTCAACCAGTCCACTAAAACACTAAGTGTTGACCGATGACTTTCCATGACCTAATGCTCATCTTGAAGACTAGGTCGCATCCTTCAACAATTTCAAACATGCAAAGGACCAAAGGTATGCACATTCTCCTGACAAGTCAATTATGATAAATCAGGTTAATCCTTCAACAAGTCCGCTAAAACAACAAGCAAAGAACCGAAGGTATGCACATTCTCCAGACAAGTCAATTTCGACAAATCTGGTTAATCCTTCAACAAGTCCACCAAAGCAACCAATAAATGACCGAAGGTATGTACATCATCCTGACAAGTCAAGTTAGACAAATCAGGCCAATCCTTCATAAAGTCTGTCAAGCTCGAACCTAGGGCTGAAGGAACCTAAATAACAAAATAAATAAAATTCTTCCTTCATCAAGCTTACTAAGCACGAAGCTAAAGCAAAAGGAAGATTAAAGATAAATCAGGTTAAGTCCTGTTTGGTCAACTAGTTTGCAACAAACATGGTCTGATTTATATGTGCACCATATTTATTGGGGGGATATTTATTGACTTACATGTATGCTCCATCAATCAAGTCAAACTCACGAGCCAAATTCGATGGACTTCGGATTCAACGATGCGTAAATCAAAATTGAAATACACTCGACATCACCAAAACTAGTCAAAATGATCTCCAATCAATGAGCAGACTTTTTCATCGCATTTAGAATGTCAAAACTAATCAAAATATTTATATTACATAATTGATGAACATCAAGAAGAAAATCTATCGATGCATGCACATATTGAAGTCAAGATGATGCCCAAACAATTTATAAAATTGATCATGCCGCTAGCATCAAAACATCGAAACCTATAAAATGAGACTATTCACGCTCAATTTGAATAGGTTTGCATGAATATTGAGTGATCAGAAGCAACGACGCATAACTTTGAACCAAAATTATCTTGACTCAGGGCCGACTTTAATCAAACGGCCTTCGATCGCAAAATAGATTATGTTGTTAAATTCAGAATGCCAAATTTATCTAGAAATTATACTCATATTATCTAGGTTTAATTTTGAGATTCACAAGAATTTTATTGTGATATTGTGAAAATCAAACATCCAATTTAACTTAATAAAGTTTGATTTAATTTTAATTATTAAATGATTAAATCAAAATTTTTTGCATGAATATGGATTAATGATTAGATTATACTCTTTCCATAAATACTTCTTAATGACATTCAAAATTGTGTTCCAATTTTGAAATCCTGCCTAAATACATAAGGAAACTAATTAATCAGCAATTAGGGCTCCTAATCCCTTATCTTTTCCCTCCTAAGACAAGAAGGTAGCCAGAAAATTTTTTGGCTAACACCAAACCTCTCTCATCGGCTCTCCCGTCCAACCCTGCAACTTCCTCCAAGCCTCCACTCTTCTTCCTGCTGCACAGGTAAAATCTCGCATCTTCTCTCTTTCTTCCCCATAGGCCAAAGCTTGGATTATCTCCTTTCCCATCACCAGCTCGAAATGCTCTCCTATATCTAGGGTTTCTTCTATCGATCTATGCTTACTAAGGATCCTATTAGCGCAAGATCGCTAGGTATTTAGCAAAATGCCTGGTTTTGTCCATCTATGTTTTTCACCTTAACCCTAGGCAAAGATCGACTGGCCATTTTTTTCCCATTTAATGTGGCCTAGGTGGTAAGTAATAGAAAAGTTCACGAGGCCAGCCAACCGTAGGCTGATAAGAAGCTTGACGCTTGTGGTGAAATTTTTTAAGATTTCTAAAAGAAAATTTATGTATACTTCCATCTCCACCCTATGCAGAATAAAATGAAGATAGAAATATACTTTATCTTTTTATGCATTTTTGACTTCATGTAGATTCGCAGATGTTCTTATTGAGGGTGATCGGGTACGATATTGAGGAGAGGTGTGATATCTCGAAAGATAGAAGTCACCACCCTACAATGGACCTAATCACCTCAATAATGACTCCTAAGGACAATGAGCCTGCATGTGTAGCAAAAATTCTTCCTCTACTTTATATGAAAAAGTAAAGTAGTATTTATTTTAAATTAGGTTCGTTAATTTCCCTATAGGGGAAAGCCCCCATAATTAATTACATCCTAAGGAAGCAGGATTCCTTAGGAATACTGTTGATTAAGGTAAATGATCATTATCTCTAAATATTTCAATAGGTAGGACTGTCAATCGATTAGTTTATTTTTAGAAGATCAAATGAGATTGATCAAAGAGAGAAAGAGTTATTATTGAAGGCAAAGGAACATAAGTAGGAGATGCTCATGATGTTAGGAAACCTAACAAGCATCTCAAACTATTCTATGGTTGGGCTTTATATTTTTGAAATTAATTTATTTATTTGAGTTGAATTTTTATTAGAAGTTTAGGGCTTATAATTTCACAACACAAGATGAAGAAAATACCTAAGGGGTGAGGATTTATGCTTATGATCCATAGAAGGGAGAAGTAACCTCAGAACCTAAATCTATGAAGCTTTGGCAAGGGCCAAAAGCATGTCCAACATCTAAGGTGAAAATGGGTATTTAGTTTGTCTCCATAAGAGAGGGCAAACCACCCTACTGCTTGGACTTACAACCGCTTGGGGGTGGCTTCCAATTAACTCCTATGATTTTACACTCATGTAGGCAAGTCATATGATTTATGCAAGATAGCTAGGCTGTTATTTATTTAAAAAGAGACTAAGTCCTTAAACTCACTCCCTAAGAGACTAGATCATGTAAGGGCATGAAAAATGACCTATATCTAATGCAAAATATATTATATTTTATTTTCATTTTTGGACAATCATTTGACTCAGGCTTATAGGATTCATATGCCTAATGCATGAGAAGTAAGATTATTGGCCAAAATCAATGAGAAGGGAAGAGGTGTGTTTCCACCATGGCTCTCAAAGGTCAAGCCAAGTTCCTTTGGCAAAGGTGGAAGCCCTCCAATCAAGAGTGAATCAATATGATTTTTATGCATGATGTTATAAAAGAAATACTCATCCAATTAAGGGGCTGCTAATTCTTTTATCTTGATTTTTAACTTAGGCTTTAAATGAGGTTATGAGTTATTTATTTTTAATTTTGAGTTGATTAATTTGGTAGAAGATTTATTTTTCCCTAAGAGCCTAATCGTCATCTAAGGCCATACACCAAGCAAGGAAGAAACTAGAAAACATGTCATTTTAATGCACGAGCTAAACAAAACATCAAGCATTGTATAAAGCTAATGCAAAAGAATAAAAAGCCATTTGTGGTCGGGCGCCACTGCACAAACCCGAAAATAAATTGGGTAGCCAAGCTCTATCCTTATACAACCAGGATTACAAATGAATTAATTTACAACCAAGTAAGAAATTCATGTTATGGGGGTCTTCATTTCTTATTTTCTTCTTTCTTCTTTCTTTTTTCTTCCTTCTTCTTTTGGTTCCTTCTTTTGGATGATTGGAAGATGGTTTCTCCAAAGGCTTCACATGGTACATAATATGTAATTTTATGACCAATGTTCATCCTAATCCCACATAACAATCATTCCAAAATCCCAATTGTAAAAACACATGAAAAGGAAAAGTAAATCTAACTAACACCTGCAAAATAGAGATTAGCTAAACAAACCATGCAAATCTCAATCATGTATGTTGTACTTAGCACCCCACACACCAAGTCCACCTAGCCTATTGGATTATGCTTAGGGGTATAAGCATCTGCACAAAAAAGTATTTATATTTTTATTATAGTGCCCATAAGCATAATCCCCTACAGAAAATAATGATTAGACTAAATCATCCTACCATTCATTCTACATACATTCACCCTAACATCCAGACTAGAAATAATACATCACAAAATAAAAGCAAATATCAAGCCATGCACTGCACTAACCTAAAGCTAGAAGTGGTGACTTAACCTAATGTGTGTGCTTTAAAAGGTTTATGTGTATGCTTTTAAGTTTAGATTTTCTAAGTGTGAAGATGTTCAACTTAGATGGGTGGTTTCATTTAAGTGTTTAGTTGATTTGAGTTGATTTTATTTGATGCTTTATTTAGGTTTGAATAAAAAGGGAAAATAAAAGAGAACTTCTCTTTCCTTCCCTACCCTAAATAACTTCTAAAGTAGATTCATGTTTGATTTTGTTTAGTGAATTTTTTATTATGTGTTTTAATTAATCCTAAGTTTAGATCAACTCTAAACAACCATATTAAAAAAGAATGACATTTTAAGATTAAGTAAAGTGAATTAATATCACAAAATGCACATCTCTTCATTTCTTTCCCAACATGTATAACATGAATATGAATGAATCCTAAGCATATATATACTTACAAAATGGAAATGTTTAGCATACTTTATGATGAATGATAAGTTACTTAAGAAAATTTGAAAGCTTTATGATGCATGATTTTCATTAAGTAGAAAAGAAGTTTTCTTATCCATTTTCACATGCACACATATATGTATGAAAGGCATAAGTGAGTAGCCATTAGCAGGTGTAAGGTACAAGAACTACTAGGCTATAAAGCCTCACAACCTGGGTTGTCAGACTATATTCTCCTTAAATACAAGCATATGTACAAAAGAAATGAATGGAAAAGAAAGATGCAAAAGTTTGTATTATTTGTTTGATTTGTTTATGCAATTTATATGTCATGGATGTCCTTCTTAAGTAATAGCATATGAATGAATAGGAATGGAGTTAGGCAAATGTTATGTTCTTTCAAATGAACTATACACTTTGCCAAATTATTCAAAACTATGCTATAAGAAAGAGAAGGAAAAGTACACTATGCACTTCATATATTTATATCCACATGCAAGCTTATAAATAATTATAAGTAGCACACTTTCAATTTTAGGTATTGATATATATTTTGAAAATAGTTTTGATTTAATAGTGATAATAGCCATTCATATTTTTTTTTACTTTAGCCAAAACGCAATGACATAAAGAAAACATTTCATTTTAATTTGATTTTGAAAAGCATGAATGCATGAAACTCATATGACATACACATTTAGCATGTTAGGAAAGAACTAAAGTGATGAAAGCATGTAAACACATTCACCTAATTAATTCCTAAAAACAATCTTATGAAATAAGAAAGCTTAAAGCAAATCAAATTATTTTTTAAGGAAGGTTTGATTTTATTTTGAGTTTGATTTAATTTGAGAAATGTGAGGTGAGTTTGTTTTTCCTAACCCATTTCCACATATTTTTTTTATTTTAGTTTAATTTTTAGGTGAAATCAATTTTATGCTTTGGTTAGATTAAGGTATGAATTAAGTGTGTTAATTACCCCTTACCTATACCACCTTAGCATAATCAAATAATTATGAGCCAATGAGACAAAACCACAAATCACACCAGAAAAATTAATGTGGGATTTAATTTGGATTTTCATAACCTCTCACACATGTGAGTTGGGTTTTGATTAATGTACTTAGATTATTGAACACCTAAGAATATTCCCAAGATAGATTAATTGAGTGGAAAGTTTTAGAATTTTATGAAATTAATTAAGGGGTAATTAGTGAATTAACCCTTACTAAGGTTGATTAAGAAGAAAAGGGGTTTAAGGAATATCTTAAGGAAAGTATCCCAAAATTATTCCCTAAACCTCATATTCACTTATCAAAACCTAATTAACTCAATCAGGGTTAAACTAATTATACCATTAATTAAGCTTAATTACATTAAGGGAGTGATTAAGGAATGAACTAGCAATTCCTCTAATTAAGCCACCAATAAATCTCAAGAAAATTAGGGGAGGTAGAGGTCATCCCATTAATTAAGCACAAGAAGTTTAAAATCAATCAGTGGAGTAATTAGAGAGTAACTAGTAAAATGACAGTCTCAATAAAACCCAAATTCAAAGAAATGCACTACTCAAAATTTATTCAAATTATTTTTTAAATATTCTATGTTCAATTATCTATCCAATGTAATTTATTTCATATTTTTTGGATTTTTCTAGGCTTAGATAGGAATTTAGAAAATTTCCATGGTTAATTAATGATTAAATAGCGTAATTAAAATGTTTAATCTCGCCACATGTACCGATGCATGTGCTTTCCATGTGGCATGATGGGATTTGATATTAAAGTATCACATCAAAGACCATGTTGGCCAGCTTTCTCCTCATCCATCCGATCAAGGATTGACTTTGAGGTTAAAGCCATTTAAAGGATAAAACATGATCTATGTGTTTTAATCATGATCGTCCATCCAAAATGCATGGATGGATGGCCTATGATCCTTCCTTGTTCTTCTTTGTGAGCAATGGACACCATCCATCTTCTAGGAGAAGATCTGAGTTTGATTGAGCTCAAAATGGATTGAAACTTAACCCACACCATCAACATGCAAAGGAGATCACATCCAACGACTAATTTATCATGGGTTGAAGATTCTCTTCATAAAGCTCCAAGAAAATTTGAAACTATGCTCAGTTTAATGACATACCTC
This sequence comes from Cymbidium sinense, assembly GCA_021442155.1. Classification (NCBI taxonomy): domain Eukaryota; kingdom Viridiplantae; phylum Streptophyta; class Magnoliopsida; order Asparagales; family Orchidaceae; genus Cymbidium; species Cymbidium sinense. Next base: position 6,594,858 of record CM038219.1, read on the forward strand.
ACCGGCACTCGATTTCCTTGGAGAAGCTTTGTCTAGTGGAGAAAAGTTTTATTGAAGTTTGGAGGTGTTAAAATTGAGTAGATGCTTCTAGAGGCCAACTCCACTTGTACTTGATCTCAGTCTTGATCGAAGTGGATCCTCCCTTGCCTTTAGAGCTTGGGAAAGAGCTTGGGTGAACTCGACTTGATCCTCTGAGGGTGCTCAAAGGAGAATTGGTTGGTTTGAAGTATGGAGTAAGTTGGATTTTGAGCTCCCTTTTCAGAGAAATCCAAAATGGAAATTTTCAAATTCTCTAAGAAGCTTGGGATCACTTGGCAATGGCTCCTCTTTTCCTTGCTCAATCGAGTATGAAAAGATTGAATTGAATTAGGGGAGTATATCTCCTTTGAAGGATCAAGCGACCTTGCCATTTTGATCCAATTGAGCTTATGCAATGGGTTTGTTAGGTTGTTAGGTGTCTTGAACTCGTTTGGCCTAGAGTGGATGAGGTGGCCATGTGCTTAAATCAAGTGAAGGGAGGATTCTCTGTGGCCAATTTCAAAGGAGGTGGTCAGTTTTGGGATTAGGTTGGGTTTAGCTAACCCAAACCCATTGGGTCATGTGCACTAGGTCCATTACTGACCATGTGGTCCACTAAGAGGATGCCAAGTGTCCATGAAAAGAAATTAACCAAATTCTAAGTGGTTTTGATTTTGGGTTACCCTATGGCCTAGAGGTAAAATGGTCATTTGACCTTGATTTTAGTTTTGGCATGTTTGGTATGTTTGAAAAATGGGTTAGGCCAAGTTACATTGAATTTGGAGTTGGTTTGATGTGATTTGGCTCATGTTGACCCATTTAGGTCAAAATGGGTCAACTTGAGTCAAGTTGACCAATTGGTCAAATGGGTCAAACCAAGGGTTGGGTCAAGTTCATATGACCATTTGAAATATTTTGGCTTTGGTTTGATTCAATTTGGTTTATGTTTGAATTTGGTTCAATTGAGTTCATTTAGGTCAAATGGGTCAAGTTGACCAAATTGACCCATTTGACCTATTTGTTAGGTCATGTTGGTTCATGTTTGGTGGTCATATGAAATGATTGGTTTCTTTTATTCAATTTGGTTTATGTTGAGTTGGGTTCAAGTCAATTGTTGGGTTAGGTCTAAATTGAGGCTTTGGTCAAGTTCAACAATCATTTTGGAATCAACTTGACCCATTGGTTTCAATCAATTTGGCTTAGATCAAGTTTTGACACATTTTGACTTTTAGGTCAAGGGTCAACTTGGGTCAAGTGCCAATTGGGCTAGGTTAGCTCAAATGTTGACTTGGTCAAGTTCAAACATTGATCATGAATGAACTTAGATCATTGGTTTCAATCAATTTGGCCTATGGTGGATTTTGGCTATGGGTTTCATTTTGGCTAAGTGTTGACTTGGTCAACCCTAAGTTTGACTTGGTAATTTGAGTGATTGATCATCTCATGATGATTGTTGATCATGATGAGAGGCTTAGTGGGCTTAGTTCAATCCAATTTGGTTAGGATTAGAATTTGGCTCATAAGGGTACTTTAGGTCACTTTGGGTCAAGTGAGCCTAAGTGGGTCAAATGGCTTGGTCAAAGCTTGATTTGAGTTTGATTGAACTCACATATGGACTTATGATTGAAATATAAATCCATTTGCAAGTGGTTTGAAGTCAAATGAGTTTTGATTCATTTGATAATTTCAAGTTCAAAGGGTGAACATGAGTTAACTTGTTTGATTTTTGAATTGATTTTGGGTTTGGTGATTGAAGTTTATGTTTATATTTGGATTCATGATTGAAGTATTGATTGAATCATGAAGAAAAATCAAGGGTTTGGCTTGATTTGGCTAAGTTCAAGATTTTGACTTAAAAGGCTTAGGTTGGATTTTGATTGAATTTGAGTTTGATTCTTGGAGTTGATTTCGGTGGTTTGAATTTATATTTTATTTATATATGTGAATATAAATGAGAATATAAATGGGTTATGAGAAAATTTCAAAGATTTGAAGTGATTTGAACTTGATTTAGGTTAAGTCCTTAAGAGGGAAATAAAGTGCTTAGGAAAGATTTTTTATTTTAAATTTGAATTTTGGATTCAGTTTAATTGATTTAAATTTATATTTCATTTATATATGGGAGTATAAATGAGAATATAAATGAGTTGTGAGAAAATTTCATGAGTTTGAATTGATTTAGATTTGATTTAGGCTAAGTCCTTAAGAGGATAAGGACTTAGAAATATTTGAACTGGAATTTCAATCAGCTTCAATCATTTGGAATAATTATGGATTTCAATCATGGAATTGATTTGAGTTTGAGAAAATCAAGCTAGAATTGATTTAGGTTTGATGTTGATTTGATTTGGAGTTTGACTTGAAGGAAGGAAGTGAAAGTGGTTCAAGTTATAGGGACAAATTTTTATAACCAAGGCATGACCCATTCCTATGGCTAACTCTTCTAAGTTTCTAGGGCTAGGTTGAGTGTCCAACTAATCACTAGATGTGTCTTAAGACTAAGGATCTCTTACATTCTAAGAAGAGTCATATGTCTAAGATGGAGGGGTTAAGAGCTCATCCTAAAAATGAGGTCAATAAAGGGTGCCCAATAGGTGTGGTGTGACTAACAAGAAACAACGCACGTATTGGTGTTGACCGAAATGATCAACAACACTGAACAATCACAAGCACTAATAGAGACGATCTACTCCTAACCCAAGGTATAGAAAGAATCCAGAGCTACTTTACTTATGCCAAAGACATAAGAGAGGGAAGGAGGAATCCACTAGGGATAGAGTATGTGAACCTTCCACTAAGGAAGCAGGTTCAAGTCATCTACAAGGGAAGAGGTTTGATTTGATTTGAGTCTGCTAGGGAGAAATTTGATTAGTTTAAGTTCACAAGAGGGTTGAATTTGTTTCAATTTGATAATTATTTTATTTTGGAATTTGTTTATTTTTAATTTTGATTTTGAAATGGACCCTATTGGTTATGGATGACAAGTAGGAGCCATGAGGCTAGACTAACTATTTACAAAAAGGGTAGTCTACTAAACACATACTAGGACTAACCAACCAAAGGGAATGCTTTGCAGTAATCTATGGAAGAAAGCATAGTAGACTTACATCCTCCAAAGTAGGGACTTGAGGATCCATTGACAAGGCAAAGCAAAACCTAACCTATTTGACTATTGAGTGAATTCCTCTGGGGGACTTAAATCAGCTAAAAGATAGTCAAAATTAATTTTATATTCATATTTGTTTTGATGGGTCCCATCAATTTGGGATGGACTGCACTGAGTAGGGGCCATGCAGGCTTGACCTAACTCAGATTTACCAATCCAAAGTGAGTAGTCTACCAACCATAAGGTAGGACTATCCAACCAAAGTGGTGCTTTTCAGTTTGTAATGATCAAGTCTTAAAAAGAAAGTGCAGAGACTCACATATTCCAGAAATAAGAAATCACTAGGGTGATGGGCAAGCAAATCGGACCCGAACCCGACTAAGTGAATGCCATTGGGGACTTAAATCACAAAGATAGTCAAGATTAATTTCATTTTTTTAGATTTATTTTGATGGATTTTGTTGGTTTTGATGGATCATTGAAGAGGAGCTTATATCCTAGATTCGATTTACAACCAAAGGGAGTAGCTTCTCGATGGGAGAACTATCCGACCAAAGGAGTGCCTTTGATTTAATGATCAATTTGGAAGAAAGCTCGGGACTCACATCTTCCACTACAAAAGACCTTGGGGTGATCGGCTTTGGACACAAATCAAACCGATATGGTTGCGTCGCATGATAGTCATGCTAGAAAGAATGTGTCATAGTCTTACATCTTCCAAAGTAAAATGACCGTGGTAACCTACTTGTAAAAATAGATTGAACGACCTAAGGGTGACTAAGGTGAGTTCACTGGGATTTATCTTAACTCGTAGTCGCAATTCCTATAGGGAGTCACGACACCGCCTAAAGATAGGATGCTCTGGGAAAAAGGGCCCTTTAGGGGCTTGAATTTCTAATCCACAAGCAAATTGATTTGTTTATTTTGATTAGTTTATTTTAATGTGGACCCTATTGGTTTTATGAGGGATCAAACCGAGAAGGAGCTTATATCGCCTCTAGACCTATCTAAGATTTAACCAAGGGAGAATCAGCATCTTGAACAAATTCTCCAACCACAGGCTACAAGAAAGGGGACCGCCAATCCAAGAGTAACTGTAGTGTCTAAATGGGTCGCAAAGGATGTGATCCAAATAGAATGCCTACAGGGACAAGGACCACTAAGGGCTTGACCCAAAACCCTGGAGAAGATGATATGGCTAGTCATATATCAAATATTGTCCAACTCAAGGAGAAAGCTGGGACTCACATGCCAAGAGTGGTGTATCCACCGGGTGAGTCACATAGCAACATCATAAACCAACCTAAGTTGCCCATCGGTTTGCAAGAATCAGCCTAGGAAGAAAGCTCGAGGATTCACATCCTCCTATAGCAGAATTGATTGTTGGGATAGTCTATCTTCGGCTCGACATGTGCCATCCAACCAAAGATGACTACTGAGTGAATGCCACTAGGGGACTTATGTCAACTCAAAGTAGTCAAGATTAAAGGATCCTCTAGGGGACTTATCCTAAACCTTAAATATACTCAACCTAGTTGCATGATGGTTTAAGAAGAAAGGGACTCACATCTTCTTAAACAAAGTCAACATGAGGTAGCTTACGTGGCAATAAAGCCTACCATACTAACAAGTTTTGGTTTGCATGGTCAAGTTAGGAAGAAAGCATGGGGACTCACATCTTCCAAACAAGTGACCACTGTGACATAATGAGGCAAGATGTAGACCCACCTAAAGCTAATGAGTGAGTGCCACAGGGGCTTGCTCACATCAAAGTAGCCCAAGAAAGGATATGTGTTTATTTTTGTGCCTATGTTAAAGGAATAATATGCTTGGGTTCTACACCTACTTAAACATTGGGATTTGATGAAATGGTGCCATGGATGGCAAAGAATTCACTAAGAAAGGATGTCGCTGTTCTCACACCTAACTTAGTTGTGCTAATTAAAAATAGGATGCCTCTGGGTTCTCTCACACCTATTATAATAGCGAGATTGTGTTTGTGTTATGAAAGAGGATAGGATGCCACTGGGGACTCTTACACCTACCCTAAACACATTTAAAGCAAATAAACAACGCTTAAAGAAGAGAAGATTTTGATGAAATGGAATCAAATTTTGTTGATTGATAGAATTATTTTCAAACATGATTTTATGGGTAATATTTCTTCAAATAGAGCCCATTAATTGGAAGCATCGGGTGTTCCCCTTTACAATCAATAAGCGATAAGATCCTCCTTGCTTCTCTATGACATAGGGGCCTTCCCAAGTGGGTTCAAACTTGCCTCCCATCTTCGGCAATAATTGGTCTTTAGGACTAACACTCCTACTGAAGACCTAGGCACCTTGTTGTGAGCTTGAATCATTTTGGCCTTGTACAACTCGAGGAGCGCCTCTAGAAACTCTCCTCCAAACCTTGAGCTCTTCTAACAAACTTTGCATTCTCGTAGTGATCTTGCTACCCAATGCTATCCTTAGTGATGGAGTTGAACTTCTAAAGGTAGAATGCTCCATACACTAAAAATGGGGTAGATGAGTTGAGTTGATATGCGGTATACAAGGCTTCAACCAACTCATTCCACTACCATTGTTGTCATCAAGAGTCTTCTTTAGTATTTATGAGAGTTTTATGAATGCTTCTAAGCCATTTGCTCTGGGTAGTAGATGGTGGAGTATCTCCAATCTATATGTCTTCTAGCTTATTGATCTTGGTGTTTTTGAATGCGTACCATTATCATATATAATTCATCGAGGCACCCCAAACTATATATGATATGGTTCTAAAAATTGAAGCACATGCCGAGCTATGACCTCTAAGTGGATTGTTACCACTTGGAAAAGTAGGTTCTAAGATGAACCATGACCCTTGGAAGAAGGATGATCAATCGAACCCACAATGTTGGTATCCCAACACTCAAATGGCCATAAGGCCAATGTAGGGTGTAGAATGTTGGGTGGTTGGTGGAGGACCACACCGTACTACCGATGATGGCATCTCCTAGCTACATCCATGCTCTATAATCATCGAGTAGTATCCTCTGATCTTCATCTTCATCTGATTGAATTGATGCTGATGACCTAAATATACCTGATAATACCATGGGCTTCATTTATCTAAATAATGTAACCATTTGATCAAAGGATCGATAGCCATCAACAAGAGCATAGGAGAGCTCTATTTCCCGATGGGCTTGTGACTTTTCTTGAGGTAGTTTGCCGTTCAAATAGTCTATGAATGGTTGCCTCCAATCCACTCCTTGTATCCTTATAGGCATAACCTCCCCTTCAAGAGAAAGTCTCTCGATGAGTTCAAGATCATAAGGGATAGACTCTATTTTGGACCCTTATTGGAATGGACTCATCTTCGACATTTCTTTTGGCCAAAGTCTGCATCTGTTCTCTCTACTGAGGAACCTTAGATGGTGACTTGAATTTGGGCCAATGACTTCATGGTATACTGAATGAAGAGAACCTTGTAGGCATGACAACTGATGACCAACTAAGAATCCCCAAAGATGTTGATGCTCTTGACACTGACTATGATGGCTAACTCTAGACATGCCTCATACTCACTTCATTGTTGGTGCAAGGGTTGGAAAGATAGTATGAGAATCTCATCACATATGGAGTTAGAGAACTATTCCTACTCACCTTTCGAAGAGTAGATCATGGTGCTTCCCCTTTATGAAAAGAAGTTGCACCATCAAAATACATCTCCCATCGGTGGTTGTCAACCTCCCCTAAGTTCATGATTTGTTCATCAGGGAGATCATCACTAAGTGGAGAATCAATAAGAAGTGGGTGCCGCTAAGAAATCTAGTGCTTGTCCTTTACCGCAAGAGGGGTACAAATATGTGATATCAAACTGAGAGAGAATCATGGACCATCATGAAAAACATCTATAACATTGGATGTCATGAGATACTGTGGATTGGTTCGAGATCAAGTTCACCTTATGAGAAAGCATATAATGTAGCTTTTGGGATGAAAGATCAAAGCTAGGCAATATTTCAATAGGTGGATAGTTCACTTTAAGAATCGATGATGATTGAGGTAGAGAGCACTTTCCTTCCTTCGCCGCTTGGCTTCATCATAGAAAGTGCCTAGAGATCGCTTCAAGCGCTAAAGCATGTAGGCATCACTTGAACATCCTAGGGGATGAAATGGCTTGCATCTCCCCTATAGGCTGGAATGAAGCATCTTAGATACACCATCCATCCTTGGAAAGATCTGAGTTGAGTTAAACTCTTAGGAGGTAGCATTTCTAAGATAGCTTTAATCTTTCTTGGATCTATTTCTATTCTCCGGTGTCAGACAACAAACCCAAGAAATTTCTGCTACTAAATGCACACTTGGGGATTCATTTTGAGGTTATATTATCTTAATCATTCAAAAACTACTCTCAAGTCAAAGAGGTGGTCTTCCTTTTCTTTGCTCTTGACTACTAGATCATCAACATAGCACTCAACGTGATGATGCATGAGTTCATTGAAGATCTGAGTCATGGTATATTGGTATGTAGCACCAACATTTTGAAGGCCTAAAGACATGTCCCTATAATAGAATATTCTGATCGGGGTTCGAAAGGCAGTGTTTCTTTCACCTTCAAGAGACATCTTGATTTGGTTGTAACCAGATGACCCATCCATGAAAGAGAACATTGCATGAGATGAGGCGATGTCCACCATTAATTTGGTATAGGAAGAGAAACTCATCCTTAGGACATGCCTTGTTTAAGTCCTGAAATCATATGCATAATTTGGCCATTCTTCTTCTTAACTGAAATCAACAGTAGATATTTTCTTCCGATGAAACCAAAGATTGATCGGTTTTGACTTTAAAAAATGACGTTGTTCGATTTCTAATCCCATGCATCTAGAGCTTGCTTGATAGGGTTAGCATAGATCTATTGCTAGCTTGTGGACTACGTCGAGATAATCTGCATCTCTTCATAACTCCATGCAAAGTAGTCTTAAACTTAGTCAATAGCCTAACTAAGTCATTGGTTTCTTCTTCATTCAGAATGAACCGATGTACATTCTATGGAATTTGTTCTTATCTCCTCTCTTCAAATTCTGGTGGCATCTTTGATTTGGAGATCATCTGATCAGGTTTCTAAACACACATTCTCATAAGAGTTGGTGTTGTGTGAAAAGAACCTATCGACTCCAAATGATTGGTAACAAACTAAGTAATCATCATCGAGACCCACATACCAAATCCTAGTCCCGCTCTTGATTGTGCTTCTCAGTATTGTTCCATTTCTCAAAATACTGACCTATGCTTGACCATGTATGAGGACCAAATTTTATATAAGATTATGAACACAAGGCAAGTAAAAGTCAATGATAATTTTAATTCTTTAAATGAATCCTCCTCAAGTTCTACATCAACTTGACTTGAGGAGGATGATCCCAAAAGAATCTCTTCGATTCATATCACTGGAAGACTTAGGGGCTTCCTTACTAAACCTTCAACTTTTGAGATGAAAGTGAGGTTAGAGCAAAGGTTCTCAACGCGATAGTTTTACACATCCATTCAAATACTTGCTTTTATTGGAGGCTCTTCATGCTTCAGATCAAAGTCACCTCCAATGGAACCCGAGAGGGTTGTGGTATACTAATCACATTAGACTCATCCTCGAGATTCCAAGTCTATGTGAATAGTAGGGTACTCCTATGAACTGAACATAACCCCTATTCAATGGCCAACTGGGTCTTCCACCTAAGCCTATTTTAGCCTCTGCCTCTACGTGGAGGTTGAGTCCCCTACATGTCCATATGATGGAATGAACTGTGGGTGGAATGTGATACGATCTATTTCTTCTTCAATTCCTTTTTTGTTCACTTGGATTTTCATTTTTCTTTCTTTTCTTTTGCTCTTTCTTTTCTTCATTTTCTTTTGAATTTGAGTTTTGTCCAAGTTCATGAGAAAGGGTGTTTTGAGAAGATAGTAGGTCATCCTCATAAATCTCAACCTCTAACTAAAAAATGGCTTTTCATCTCCATTGACATGGTATTCAATCCCATCCTTTTTGAACTTGATGCACTGATGGAGAGATGATGAAATTATCTTATTCTGATGTATCCAAGGCATACCGAGCAAAGCAGTGAACGATGTATTCAAATCAATGATGTAAAACTTGGCTTCAGTCTTCCAATCACCTATCTCCAAAGGTAACACTATGGAACCTAAAGCCCGCTCACCTTGTTCATTGAATCCTCTCAACATCATCCATCTCCTCAAAGTGTGGAGATGTGATCCTCAAATAGAAAGGGTCTTTAGACTCATAATGTTACCGATGCACTGATCGATGAGAACTCGCAAGTCGAATCCATGTCAATGTAATGAGGGACGGTGCTCCAAGTCCCCTAAGGTCTTCATCTGAAAGTGATCCCGAGCTTTTTTTGTAATGTGCCTCCTCACAATAACAAGTTGAGCTAAGCATATCTCAGGATCAAGGAGAGCCTTGATTAATGATTCCCTCATCTCTTTGGATAAGACAAGGGCATCATATATGCTTAGCTTAGATGGCAACTTTCTTAGATGAGAGAGGACATTGTAGTCCACCTTGGGCTGATCCTCCATAAGCATATCCAAGGGTGGAGCATCCTGTGGAGGGGCTTCTTGATCCTCTGCACCAATGACTTGTTTCCCTCTATCTTGAGGTGCGTAGAACCTTGCCACTATGAGGTTGACTTGGTGATCTCTTGGGTAATGGAAGATTCTACTGTCAAGCTCACCTAGCTTCTCCTATGGGACCCTCAAAATTGGATGATTCCAAGTCTATCTCAAGAGGTGAACCCATGAGTAGTAGGAAAAATCCAACTTTGAATGAAAGGAAGATCAAATTATTATAGTTATTTTGACTTGAAGAGTTATCATTAGAATAGAAGTGAAACCCATCATGATGTAATTCAAGCTAGCTTTATTCTTCAATTTCTTGATTTGATAGAGGTACAAAGTAGAAATCAAGTAAAGTAAGTGGGGTAAGGATTTGATGCCATTCCGATAAGAGTTCTACTAGTAGAAGAAGAACTAGTCAAGTAGAGGAAGTCATATGTGGTAGCTACAATAATGAGAGGCTGACGGTGGTTAGGGCTATCGTGGGCACATGTTGCAACCGCCAAGCTCCTTTCCTTAAGTTGGCACGGCAACTTGCAAACCTTCCTTGATGTGAGAGGTTTGCACCTACAAAGAAAGTTTCTTGATCTTCTAAATAATATTTTTAGAGGTTTTAGATAAGGAGATATCTCAACCTCCTTTGGTTTTGTAAGGATCACAAGTATCCCCAAGGAATATCCTAATGGAACTAGATGGTTGTTCCACATGGTATTCCTTCATGATAACTACAGGACCGATTTTGAAGCTATGTTCAACTTTAAATGTGAAGCAATCCTCCAAAACATGACCTAGATATGGTGGTAGGGGCAAAAGTTAGGATCATGGCTTTTGCCCACTTCTCCTCTAGTTCTGAAAAGCTTCTTTAAGAGATTCTTAAAGATCTTCTGATTACCTCCCTCTTAAATGAATAAGGATTTGTTAGTTTATCCAAAAGAGTAGGTGGACCATAACTACGGTGGTATGTGTACCACCGATGATGATGTCAGGAGGTGGTGGTGTAGTCATGGAGGCTGCTATGGGTAAGGCTACGGTGGAGGAGGTGGAGGAGGGGAGTCAGGTCTCAAATGGTCTCTGGTTTCCCCTTATCCACTCACTCCCCAGCTTCTTCTCATATACCTTGTGGCTTTGGCTTTGATGGTATATCTGGAGAAGGTAACTATTTGGCAGGTTCCTCTCGACAACTACTCTCTTTCGTAGCCAAGAGGCAACTCCATCATCAGACGGGTTCCCCTTAGTATTATCCCCTACAGCTATTTCATATCCCCTCTTTGATTGTAGTCCAATTCCCTCTGTGGTAACCGAGAGACAACTCCATCATTAGGCGGGTTTCTCTTGACATGCCCTTCCCAATTCCTCCTCCTTTCCCTTTATTGACCCTCTTTGTTATCCCATTTTTGGAAATAATAAAAAAAGGAGAATGGAAAAAAAAATAGTAGTGCGTACATTTATTTATATATATATATATATATATATATATATATATATTAAAAAAAGAGGAAAAAGGAGAAAAATTGAAATCCCCTTTCCTACCTACAGCTCACTCGCTTGTTCAGCCTCCTTAAAATAAAATAAAAAAAATGAAAGCCCTCATTCCCTCTTCGTTCGGTTGAGGAACAACAATTTGGTTGAGGAATCGCAAAGGAAGAACCAATCCTGCCTCTTCCTCAACCGCAAGCACAATTCTTCTCAACTGTCCCCCCTCTTACTTGTCTCATTCAAAAAGAAAAAACTGCAAGATCTCTCATGGTTTTTTTTTTAAAAAAAATGAAAATTCAATTATAAAAAAAACCGCACAACCCACTCTCTCTTGCTCTCTCTCTGGTTTTTTTAGTGGTGAAAAGCGGCTAGGAGATCAAGAGCAAACTCTCTCCATTTCTAATACTCCCAATCCAAAACACTCTGGATCCTGGGAAGCATAGAGAGCGATCAAAAGAAAGGTAGGATTGTGAGATCCCTGGAATAGAAAGGGAGTTGACAAGCTATTTTTGCCTTTTTCCTTAGTAGACCTGAATAGAAGAGCGATCGATTTGGGAGGGTACTGTTGCATCACATTGAAGAAGGCTTGGAGAAAGGTCAATGTGATGAATACTGAGGAAGTTTTGTGTGGAGTTGATGTGAGCGCGAAGAGAGGAAGGAGAGGAAGTGATCATGGATTGGGTGGCGGTGACCATTGGGGCTACCATAGATATGCCAATAATGCATGAAAGTGATTGATATGAGTTGGTGAGGGATATCGATGCTGGAAACTTTAGGATCACACGGCTAATATGGGATAAGTAGACCATGGAGGTGGTGGCGGTCAAGTACATAGAGAGGAGTCAGAAGATAGATGGCAATGTGCGAAGGGAAATCATTAATCACAGATCTTTGAGACACCCAAACATTCCCAAACTTTGTTAGGTTATATTGACTCAACACATCTGGCTATTGTCATCGAATATGCTTCTGGTGGTGAACTTTTTGAGCACATTTGCAATGCTATACACTTCAGTGAGGATGAGACATGCTTCTTCTTCCAACAGCTCATATATGGAGTCAGTTATTGTCACTCCATGCAAGTATGCCATCAAGATTTAAAAATAGAGAATGCCCTTTTAGATGGGAGTGCTGCTACATGGTTAAAGATTTGAGATTTTGGCTACTCTAAGTCTGCAGTATTACATTCACAATCAAAGTCTATTGTTGGAACTCCTGCATATATTGCTCCTGAAATTTTACTCAAGAAGGAATATGATGGAAAGGTTGGAAGGCCTCGTCATGCTCATTAGGGCATGACGAGTTGAAAATCGGCTGTGGTGTCATAAGACACCGCTCACTACGCTCATTAGGGCGTACCGAGTAAGCTAACATTGTTAGACGTAATCCCCTTTGAATGTGTGAAAATTGTACATATATGCTTGTGCTTCTTTATGCAGGTGATCGAAGACCCCACCAATACTCAATAAGGCTTAGTAGGTATGTTTAGACAATTGTAGTGTCAAAAGAAATCACTCGCTACGCTCAATAGGGTATACCAAGTAAGCCAAAATAGTTTTGATATAGCCCCAATGCGAGATGATGAAATCAATAAAATGCTTGAAATTTAAATTGAAATTCAAGACTTAAATAAATTCAAATGAAAATCATCTAAACTTAAGTTAAATAAAGTATATATGATAAATATGAAGATAAATGTTAAATTAAAGAGTAGTAGAGTGAGAGCACTTAAAGAAAATTTTTGAAAGAATAGAACACTTATTTAAAATGTAACTAAAATTTGGGGAGGCTAATATTAAACTCACAAGCTTTAATTGAAATTCTCTATAGTTTAAATTGAAGAGGTAAAGAAAGCTCTCCTTTCTCCAAATTCCTCAAAATTAAACAAGCTTTAATTAAAACTTGGGGAGCTTGATACCAAACTCATAAGAGACTTATAATAAATTTGAAGCTAATTTTCAAATAAATATGGAACTTGATGTGGAGTTAAGGGGGAATCTAGATTGGCTTTAATAGCTCTTATATGAATATGGATGTGACCATGATGCTAGCCAATAAACATGAATATGACTAAAGCAGTAGATACTGGGGTTATCACAACTTATTCCAAGTGAATTAAAAATGATTTCAATTGAACACAATTGAATATGGAGAACTTATATGAAGAATGATAACTTACTTCTAAGAAAGAGTAGATTCTAGCATCTCACAAATTAACTTGAATAAGATTTTTCTTGACTATTTAAAGTGTCAAATTCATGAATAAATAGCAAGCATGAAATCTAATCAATTGAACACCAAGAAAACTACATTCAATATTGAATGAAATGAAGACCTCAATTTATTGTAGAACAGTAGGTGATTGGTGATGAACCTAAAAGTCAATTACAAATTGATAATGAGAGTTTGTAAGAAGTTTGATAGCTTGCTTGCAAGCACAAGTTCAATTAAGGAGCTTGCTAATGAGTATGAACCTACCATTAAAGTTTAGAGATTCAATAAATAAATTTTGAGTGCAAGCAAAGATTATAAATCTAATTTTGCTCCAAAATGCCATCGGATCTACAACTCTTTGTACAAGAAGACAAAAGGCATTAGCTTAAATGCTGAATAGACTTCAAATGTATTAATTTTGCATAAATTATGGAGCCAACTATCACTCAATTAAAGTGCTTCAGAGTTTGTGCAATCATTTGAAAAAAAAAATTAAATTCTTGTACAAAATATAAAGTAATCTACAATTCAATTTGAGCCTTCCAAAAATTAATATAAGTATTTGAATACCTACATGTGCCCCGACACTATGCTGAATGTTTAGATTCAAGTATCTGAGGATGCTGCGCGGGTTGCTTCCCGATTTGGCCTTAAGACTGGGTCTGGGTTAACAAAACCTAAAAATCTAGTTATTATAAAAGAAATTTTATTCTAATTATGATTTTCAAAGGTAATGACTTCATTAATTAGATGAAATTATCTAAACTATAAATACCTGCATGTGCTCGGACATAGAGATTTAAAGTGTAGATTTTAATGTCTGAAAAGGCTGCACAGGCTAAGTTGAAAATAAATAAAAATATAAAATTAATCACTTGATTTAGAAATAAAAATTACCTAAATTACTAAATACCCACATGGACCTCGACACTATGCTGAATATTTAGATTCAAGTGTCTGAGGATGTTGCATGGGTTGTTTACTAGTTTGGTCTTAGGACTAGGTCCAAGTTAACAAAATATAAAAAAAATCAATTATTATAATAATTTTAGCTTATTAAAATATCTGAGAAGCTAATTCTATCATGTGATAATAGATCTGATCCTCTATTATTAAAGTAATAGAGTCGACAAGATCAAGTAAACTCATAAACCCTGATGATGGCTGTGTTGAATGGTGATTTCAACCGGAGGGGATACTTTCATCAAAATATGATTCTAATCTCAAATTAAATTAACTCAAATTAAGCATTAATCTAAAAACTGCTCAAATAAAATTTACTCTTTAAAAGCTTAAAGTAAACTCCATTCAATCCACAATAGTTTATTGAAGGTGATAAATTTAGAAAACTTTAGCCCACAAAGGAGTCAATGTCAAATCAAGTGTTCTACTATGTTCACTTTCAATCAATCTCATGCCAGTAAGGATGTGGCCCGTGTCCTCTGACTACATGGCTTGGTTGGTAGGGTCCATAGATGATGCAGTTAATACCATAGTCCTCTGATCGGGTGGTTTGGCTAGTAAGGCTCCACTATATTATGATCACGATCATAGCCCATATGCACCCCAATGGCTCTGCCCTTTGAGTTGTGATTCATAAGGTACACCTGATAAGACAAAAAAAATCCTCTGTCGGCTAAGGTAAACTTAAGATTGTCTCCTTAGATAAACACCACCCCAGGTCTATAAGAATTTCTTGGATGACGTAACCCATGTGTTGCTGATAAGGATCTTTCAGTCAGGTTGGGTTGACTACCTCCTCTCACTAAGTAAACCGGGACCATGGATGATAAAACCATGGGATCTAGATCAGGCATGTCATCATTCCCCTAACCATCCACTTTAAGCTAAAAATGATGAATTTCATAATCTCAAATCTTACACTCCATATGAGTGATCTAACGACTAGCCTTAATCAAAAGTTCTCTCTTACTTATTGGGAGGGATAATTAACTATACTTGCTTGTGCCTGTAGGAAACCTAAAACCTTATCTAAAGTCCTCACAAAATGAGGGCAAAATATATAGGTAGTGTCTCATCTACTATTTCATCTGCCTTCTGAAAATTACACAAACACACAAATCATACTCTCTTCCTTCAATATGTCGAGAGGTCTGTGGCAGATTTTTGGAGCCCATAAATTTTTGGCGACTCTGTTGGGGACAGGATTCCTTTTCCATCTTTGGCTAGTTGACTTTAAGCTATAATAACAATGGAATATAATGAAATTATAATTTAAAAGTTACTTGAAGAACTATTACTTTAGTTCTCCATAATAACACAACTCTGTCAATAGAACCTTTGGCACTAGGAAGGCATGATGCTGAAACTTCCTCTTCAAGACAAAATTGAGTAGAAGACAAAGGAGAAAAATGATGAACTGACAGAAAAGTAGTCGCTACCTGAACCACTTGCCATGCGATCAGACTTGATGCTAAAAGTGAGTGTTCCCACTCACAACAAATTTGAAAATCCAAAATGGGTGAAAAGGAATAGCTCTACCGGTAATGCTAAGAGGTCATTTTGGGCCCAACAACAATCAGCTCAAACCCTTTAGAAGAAACAACTTGAAACTCTATCTGCTTGAGTACATAAAGTCCTAAAGGTTGTCAAAGAAAAAATTTCTAATGAAGAAGAGGTTTCAAAGGTCAATTATTAAAGAAGCAAAAAAATACTTCATTACAAAAGCTACCATCAGTGGTAGTAAGAACTCATGATCGTTCTAAGCAAGCCCTGCATGATGAACATCAGGGTGTGGCACCTGAACCCCATGTCAGAATCACAAAAAAGGTCCCGAGAAAAAAAACAAATATGGAGGATGAAGCCTCAAGAAGAAGTAGCAATGCAGAAGCTTATTCATTTAAAAGCAAGCTAACCTAGAGATAGCGAAGAAAGAGAACTGCTAAACTATGTGCTCAATAGCTATTATTCAAGTAAAAAATTGTACAACTAGTTGTCAAACCAGAAGCGAGTGTTCCAATCTATAACAGGTTTGACAACCTAAGATGGGTAAAATGAGACAGCTCTACTGGTAAAATTAAACAGTTCTTCTGGACCCGACAATGTCAAGTTTCAACTTCTCTAGTGAGGAAACTCGAAGTTGTATATGCAAGAGTGCATCGGGTCCTCAAAGTTGCTAAGGTGAAAGGACTGATGAAAATAAAATATTAAAGTCCTGTCATCTAAGAGGCTA
This sequence comes from Cymbidium sinense, assembly GCA_021442155.1. Taxonomy (NCBI): domain Eukaryota; kingdom Viridiplantae; phylum Streptophyta; class Magnoliopsida; order Asparagales; family Orchidaceae; genus Cymbidium; species Cymbidium sinense. Next base: position 6,611,485 of record CM038219.1, read on the forward strand.
GAGTTGCTCCTCTAAGGAGACCTTCTCCTATAGCCCCTACGAGATGTCTACTAATTCAAGTCCCACATGATGAGCATCGAGGCGTGACACTCAGACCATAAGTCTAAGATTCTGTCATTGAAAGATCCTGGAAAAAGGTAAACAAATTTGGAGGCCAGAGCCTCAAAGTGAAACTGTCTTAAGGAAAGACAATGACATGACATCTGGACTGTACTCCCACAAAATTCACTGATTATGCACTAGTATTTAGAGCTAAAGCAATCTTGTCATTTAAAGTTGAACTACATTCACTCAGAGTAGCCATTCAATAAGATTTTACCTAAGATGAGAATGTATGTCTACAGATGGAAGAGCTTGATGCACTTGATGAGGTCAGACTCGAAGCTCAACAATATTTAAAAGTCTGTCGTGCAAGGATGTCCAAAGCATTCGATCACATAGTGCATCCTTAAACTTTTTAAGAAGAAGAAATAGTCCTGGTGTTAAGAAGACCAATTAATCCTCACCAAGAAATATGCGGTAAATTTTAGCCTAAGTGAAAAGGGCCCTTCGCCATTGAAAATGTATATCATGGCAGAGCTTACCAGCCAATCAATGGTCGATATTGAAATAGTATTGCACATAAAAATATAATCACAAGATTTCATTTGATCATACAGTGTAATCTTGAACATTCCAAAAAGGGGAATTATTCTTGGTGCTGAGAAGATTAATTATTCCTAATCAAAAATTTGGTGGTAAATTTGAGCCTAATTGGGAATGCCCTTTTGCCATTGAGAAAGTGTATCAAGGAGGGGCATATCAACTCATTGACTTAAAAGTTGAAAGACTTATGTCACTAATTAATGGTTATTTCTTGAAAAAGTACTATACATGATAAATACATTCTCAAGGTACAATAGAAATCCCTTGCAAGACAAGGGCATTTTTTTAGTATATCTATTTAGGTCGATATCGTGCTTCATGCCAAGATCCCTAAATAAATATACTTACTCAATATGAAAAAAAAAATTATGAAAATTTCCTATTACATAGGGGGCATTTTTAGATTTCTACATATAGATGAAATCAATGTTACATGTTAAAACCCTCTTAAGATCAAATGTATCAACTCATACATTGATAAATCTTCTTAAATTATTTTAGAGATTTTTCAAAGTGCTCTAGAATTTCCCCCATAAGACAGGGGGCATTTTTATATATTTAGCCAAGTTAAAATCGTGCTATAAGACGAGAGGCTCAAATATATTCTGATTGAGGTTAAAATCAAGCTTTATGCTAAAATTCCTGAATAAATCCATAATTATTATTGTTAAGTTGTAGGTTCTTGCAGGAACAAAAAGAATCTATTTCTACACATGAAAAGATAATCATAAATATCAAAAGTTTATCTCCTAATTTTGTCAAATTCTGAAGATCAAGTCAAAAGAACTCCCAATTTTGGAATCTTCAATCAACTGAGTTGGAAAAATGTCAACCTCTACATTCTAAAGTCTAAGACACGGATGGGTTCTAAACATCAAACGCAACAAGCCTACAAATGGCCTAGTTGCTGACGCTCTCCTCACTCAATAAGCCATAGAAAAGACCACGGTGAAAGAGCCCATGTTTGTCAATCTGATGACAAAATTATAAACCCATCATAGCCTAAGTTGAAGACTCGAGTAGGTTCTAAAAGTTGAACTCAACAAGCCTATAAATGGCCGAGTTGTTGATGCTCTCCTCACTCAACAAGCCATAAGAAAAGGCCGCAGTGAGTGAGCCCTTGCTCGTTAGTCCAATGATAATAGTTATTTAATCTCAAACTAGATCTAGCTTAGTTATTACAAGAAACTAGAATCCAAGAGATCTTTCTACTTGATCGATAGACTAATACAATCTAACAAAATCCTCAATTCAGAGCTGCCTCAAATCAATCTATATATTGCCTACAGAGTAATATCTCAATATATTATCAAATGATATAATCAAGCTCAAAGCATAGATCAAAGTTGATTTTCTCATTAAGCCCGCCAAAGAAAAAAGCACATAAGTAACAAAGGAATGTTGATGTTGACTAATATAATAAGATAATACATGACTGATGGAAAGAGAAATAATAAGAAAAAAGTACATCATGGGAGCCTAGACTGTAGCTCCTGAAGCTGTGCTGAATAAACCATTAAAGACTGATGCTCACTCTCAGCCAACTATAAAGCATCAGTAACTCTGGTCAAAGTAGCCTCAAAACCTACCATAGCTCGGTGATGTATCCGTAATGTCGGTCCCGCTTCTATAGCTCGAAGCTCTCCTATCTTGCTCACCGGCAGTCTCGATCGGACAGGTCTGCCTAATCGTAGCCTCTATCAAGCTCTAATGGTCGTGTTGTAGAGCCCCAACATTCTCCTCAAACTAATCATGTGGTAGCTAAGCCACCTCCTTACGAAGCCTGACCTGCTCTTGAAGCTCTACCAGTGAAGTGTGGGAGCAGATGGTGCTAAGTGATATCATATGGTGGATCAAAAACTCTATGTCTCTACAGAGAGTCTCCAAGTACCTGAGAACCTGCTCCTCCAAGCCAGTATGAGCTAGAAGATCCAGAATGATGTTTGCGTATGATGTGAAGCTGTCTAATGACTCTGGTGAGTCCATAGTAAGCCGAGAAACCACATCCCTCATAAACACTAAGCTGCAATTCTACATGTCCCTGTCACATGGATCCGGTGTACATGGATATCGATGGTAGATCTCAGACTCGCAACCTACCTCAGGAACTATAAGAAACAAATGAAAATAATCAGCATAAAGTTGAGCAGTAAATGTAAGAAGTCCAGCTAAAGAACAAAGAGGAGGAAAAAGTACATTAACATGGTGAATCTGACTGAACTGGTGTGTCATAAGTGGCATAGTCCTCTCTAACCTACACTATCTGATAAGCTCCAGAGCTATATGCTGGCTCAATAGAAGCCCCATTAGGTATGAGGTCTCTCACCTCAAAAGTATCCCCAAGAAAATGGACAGAGTAAGGCTCAAGAGAAAGTGGCTCCAATGAAGAGTAGCAAAATCCGAGGCGCAGATCAAAGGCGACGCCGATGGCCCAACTCCAGAGTCCCCAATAGTATCTCCAGTGCTACTTGACACCTGTGGCACCACATCAGAAATCACAAACTACTATGATGGCGGACTCATGGAACAATCAACTGAAGCTCGCACAGGCTTTGTAGGCTGACTACACCTACATCTGTGAGCTGGCGAAGAAATCTCAAAGATGGAAGTAATCCCTAGTTCTAACTCTACCATGAGGAGTGTCCAACTCGACTGCCACCAACTCATCTATTTGTCATGAATCAAATTAAACTATCAGATGCATCAAATATATTTTAATGATACAACAAAGAAGATGATAGAAGTATTTAAAAGGAGAAAATTTGTAATTATACCTCTTACGTTGTTGTGTCCTGCTAGTGGTGACTGACGTCGAGGCCTCTAACACCGAGGAACTCCCAAAAACCACACTCTATGCTCATATATTTTGGCTCCACGCTCTAGGAAAGGACCAAAAGATAGTCATACGTAGGTGAGGTGTGTATAACTAACCACTGTATGACTCTGTGGAGGAGTATCCGAAGGTGAGAGCTAGTACCAAGCCTTAGTAAATGTAGTCAAACAACAGAAGCAGAAAAGTAATGTGCCTTAAGGGTAATCATCTTGATCTTCTTAATGTCCACTACACTAAGGATGAATGGCCTACCATCATGAGCAGTGGACTAGAAGAAACCAAACCATCGTGCGACCTAGTTGGGCTGATTGCCCTCTATAACAATCGACTAACCAAATCGGTAGCATAACCATCCTGGACGTATACTAAAAAAATACTCAGCTACCCTCAATGTTCGTCAGCCATGAAGCAATCAATATCTGCCATCATCATCAAAACTGTCAATAAGATCAATCTTCATCATGTTAGATGGTAGATCAAATATGTCTAGCTGGTGAACTAACAAAAATTGGTCTCTGACCAAATGAGGAGCGAAGAAGAACATGCGAATATGCTCCATCTCCAAAGTGGATGATGCTCAATATAACTACAAAATCATGGGATATCCTTGCTCTGAAAAGTATGTTGGGCACTCAGAATAAGCAAAGGCACCATATATGTGAAGATGAACCCAATCATATAAGTATTTCCAAGGTAGAATCATATCTCGCAACTCTAGAGAATCTGCCCCAGAAATCACCCCCAATATCCTGTAATTTTGGCTAACACTACTAGTGCCAGAGAAACTCACTCACCTCGAGAGATCTTGTTGGCTGCTAATAAAGCACCTGGATAAACTGATCCCTCTATAATGGGGAGTATAAAAATATGAGCCATGTCACTATAAATCCTGCTAAGAATAAATCCTTGCTCAATCCATGTATAGTTAGAGAAGTCCTCCCTACTGGTAAAGTAGGCTATGCAGTCTCCTCAGATAAATAACTACCATCAGACACACCCAAACAAAAAGGATCATGTAATGCTACAATCTCCTCAAATAGAGCATAATCCTTTAAGAAGTTGTGAATCCATGCACTCACAGGCAATGTAGCCTGTGATCGTCTAGATCATCTTAATGCCTTGAAAGTCTGGCGATAATGGCTCAAAAGATCAATATAGATAGGAGTCATAGTTAACTTACCATGTCGATCACTATCATCTGAAGACTGCTAGTAGAATAACTCCTCATCAAGTGGAACACACCCCTCATAACAGTAACCAAACACTAGAAGGCCTGACACAACCTGTAGATCCCAGAGTGTAACTATCAACTCCTCCGAGCCAACCCAACAAGTGTTACTACTAGTATCCCAGAACTCCACCACTCTGCGAACCTAAGAAGAAGGCATACCTCCAAAATCAAGTAAAGACACATACATTACTTCATAAATACCAATCGTCTGTAAAATGTCTCTGTGAACCTACAAGACATACCTAGCCCATGTGACATATCCATGTGGAAGACTAAGAATCTTGCCAACAAATGAATCTCAAAGTAAGTCTGATGAGCTCAACTGTAACTAACGATGGCTCAGAAGTCTAGACTATCTCGTCTACTCAATGCTGTTGGAAGCAGGCTATAAAATATCACAATATCCGAAACTGACCCGAGCTACTGTGCTATCTAGAGGATTATAGTCCCCACATTTTAGCTTAATAGTAGTCACTCAATTTGCGAGATCCTCAAAAGCAAAAGGGTTTAAAGTATAGTCAGGAAGCATGGAGGATCGTGCAAAAAAACTATCGTAAAGATCATGTCCTCTCAATATATCAGTGTGCTGCTTAATCCTATCCCTGATATCAGCATCTTCACGAAGATCATGTCTGTCAATCTCCAGCCAAATAGCCTCCTTGCTAGGCTCACTAGGAGACAAGTCATCTGATCTCCTCCAGTCAAATATCCTCCTATCAAATGATCAGAGGAAACATATATAAGAATTTGGCTGAGAACATGACAAAACATAAACAAGGAGAAAATAATAAGCTACACGAAGGAGTCATAAATTAGTTCGAAACAAATATGATCCATGCCATGTGTGTATCATATTTATTGGGGGGCATTTATTGACCCTCTTTGGTATCCCATTTTTTGGAAATAATAAAAAAAGGAGAAAGGAAAAAAAATTGTAGTGCATACATATATTTATATTATATATAACACAAATGCATTTATGTTTATATATATATATATATATATATATATATATATATATATATATATATATATATATATATATATATATATATATATATATATATATATATATATATATATATATATATATATATATATATAAGTATAAATAAATATTAAATATTAAAAAAAGAAAAAAAGGAGAAAAATTGAAAGCCCCCTTTCCTACCTACAGCTCACTTGTTCGATTGGTTTCATTCCTTCACTCGTTCGGCCTCCTTAAAAAAAAAATGAAAGCCCCTCATCCCTTCTTCATTCGTTGAGGAACAGAAAGAACCAATCGATCCGCCTCTTGCTCAACCACACAAACACAATTCTTCAACCATTCCTCCTCTCTGCTCAAAAGAGAAAACAATAAGATCTCTCATGGTTTTTTTTATAAAAAAAAATTTGGTTCTAAAAAAAGTGCATAGCCCACTCTCTCTTGCTCTCTCTTTGGTTTTGCCAGTGGTGAAAAGAGGCTAGGAGGTCTAGAGCGAACCCTCTCTATTTCTAATACTCCCAATCTGAAACACTATCAATCCTGGGAACCATAGAGAGCGATCAAAAGAAAGGTGGGATGGAGAGATCCCTAGAATAGCAAGGGAGTTAATGGGCTATTTTTGCCTTTTTCCTTAGCAGACCTGAATAGAAGAGCGATCGATTTGGGAGGGTACTATTGCATTGCATTGTGGAAGGCTTTGCGAAAGTTCATTGTGAGACACTGAGGTAGTTTTGTGTCTCGGAGTTGATGTGAGCACGAAGAGAGGAAGGAGAGGAAGCAATCACGGATCGGGATGCGATGACCATTGGGCCTGCCATGGATATGTCGATAATGCATGACAACAATCAATACGAGTTGGTGAGGGATATCAGTGTTGGAAACTTCAGGATTGCATGGCTAATGCAGGATAAGCTGGAGCTAGTGGTGGTCAAGTACATAGAGAGGGGTGAGAAGATAGATGACAATGTCTGAAGGGAAATCATTAATCATAGGTCTTTGAGACACCCAAACATTGTTAGGTTATATTGACTCTAACACATCTGTCTATTTTCATGGAATATGCTTTTGGTGGTGAACTTTTTGAGCACATCTGCAATGTTGGATGCTTCAGTGAGGATGAGGCACGCTTCTTCTTCCAACAGCTCATATATAGAGTCAACTATTGTCACTCCATGGAAGTATGCCATCGGGATTTAAAATTAGAGAATGCCCTTTTAGATGGGAGTGCTACTATACGATTAAAGTTTGACATTTTGGCTACTCCAAGTCTGTAGTATTACATTCACAACCACAATCTGCTATTGGAACTCATGCATATATTGCTCCTGAAATTTTACTCAAGAAGGAATATGATGGCAAGGTTGGATGGCCTCATCATGCTCATTAGGGCGTGACGAGATGAAAATTAGCTATGGTGTCGCAAGACACCACTTGCTATGCTCACAGGCTGATAGTCCCCTTTGAATGTGTGAAAGAGTGCTTCAGTGATAAGACACTCAATTTCGCTACACTCAATAAGGCATATCGAGTAATCCAAACCAATTTTGATGTAGCCCCCAATGCAGGGATGACGCTAGAGTACCGCCAAAATTTAAATTAAAATTCAGGACTTAAACAAATTCAAATGAAAATCATCTGAACTTAAGTTAAACAAAAAGATATGCGATAAACATGAAAATAAATGTTAAATCAAAGAGAAGTAAAGTGAGAGCACTTAAAGAAATTTTTGAAAGAATAGCACACCTATTTAAAATGCAAGTAAAATTTGGGGAGGCTAATATTAAACTCACAAGCTTTAATTGCAATTCTCTATGGTTTAAATTGAAGTGCTAAAGTGAGTTCTCCTTTCTCCGAATTCCTCAAAATTAAATAAGATTTAATTAAAACATGGGGAGGTAAATGCCAAAGTCATAAGAGACTTACAATAAATTTGAAATTTAGTTTTCAAATAAATATGGAACTTGATGTGGAGTTAAGGAGGAATCCAGATTGGCTTTAGTAGCTTTTATATGAATATGGATGTGACTATGATGCTAGCCAATAAACTTGAATATGACTAAAGTAATAGATACTAGGGTTATCACAACTTATTCCAAGTAAATTAAAAATTATTTCATTTGAACACAATTGAATATGGAGAACTTATATGAAGCTTGATAGCTTACCTCTAAGCAAGAGTAAATTCTAGCATATCACAGATTAACATGAATATGATTTTTCTTGACTATTTAAAGTGTTAATTTCATGAATAAATAGCAAGCATGAAATATAATCAATTGAACACCAAGATAACTACATTAGATATTGAATGAAATGGAGGCTTTAATTTAATGTAGAACAGCAGGTGATTGGTGATGAACTTAAAAGTCAATTCTAAATTGAGAATGAGAGTTTGTAAGAAGTTCGATAGCTTGCTTGCAAGCACAAGTTCAATTAAAGAGTTCGCTAATGAGTATGAACCTACCTTTAAAGTTTAGAGATTCAATAAATAAATTTTGAGTGCAAGCAAAGATACAATATTTTGAGTGCAAATATAAATCTAATTCTACTCCAAAATGCCATCGGATCTACAACTCTTTGTATAAGAAGAAAAAAGACGTTGGCTTAAATTATGAATAGACTTTAAATGTATTAATTTTGCATAAATTATGGAGCCAACTATCACTCAATTAAAGTGCTTCAGAGTTTGTGCAATTATTTAAAAAAAATGAATTCTTATACGAAATATAAAGCAATCTTCAATTCAATTTGAGCTTTCCAAAAATTTGTAGAAGTATTTTGAATACCCGCATGTGCCTCAACACTATGCTGAATATTTAGATTCAAGTGTTTGAGGATGTTGTGTGGGTTGCTTCCTAGTTTGGCCTTAGGACCGAGTCCGGGTTAGCAAAACCTAAAATCTAATTATTATAAAAGGAATTTCATTCTAATTATAATTTTCAAAGTTAATGACTTTATTAATTAGATAAAATTATCTAAGCTACAAATACCTGCATGTGCTTGAACATAGAGATTTGAAGTGCAAATTTTTTTGTCTAAAAATGCTACGCAGGCTAAGTTGAAAGTAAATAAAAATATGAAATAATCTCTTAATTTATAAATAAAAATTACCTAAATTACTAAATATCCGCATGGGCCTCAATACTATGTTGAATGTTTAGATTCAAGTGTCTAAGAATGTTGCGTGAGTTGTTTCCTGGTTTGGTCTTAGGACTGGGTCCGGGTTAACAAAACCTAAAAAATTTAATTATTATAAGAATTTTAGCTTATTGAAATATCTGAGTAGTTAATTCTATCATATGACAGTAGATCTGATCCTCTATTATTAAACTAATAGAGTAGATAGGATCAAGTAAACTCATAAACCCTGATGATAGCTATGTTGAATGATGATTTCAACCGAAGGGGATACTTCCATCAAAATATGATTCTAATCTAAAATCAAATTAACTCAAATTAAGCATCAATTTAAAAATAGCTCAAATGAAATTTAATCTTTAAAATCTTAAAGCAAACCCCATTCAATCCACCTTCCATAATAGTTTGTTGAAGGTGATAAACTAAGAAAATTTTAACTCACAAAGGAGACAATGTCAAATCAAGTATTCTACTATATTCACTCTCAATCAATCTCATGCTAGTAAGGATGTGGCATGTGTCCTCTGACTGTGTGACTTGACCGATAGGCTCCATAAATGATGCAATTATGACCAGAGTCCTCTGATCAGGTGGTTTGGCTAGTAAGGCTCCATTATGTTATGATAACGGCCATAGTACGTATGCTCCCCAATGGCTCTGCCCTTTGAGTTGTGAATCATAGGGTACACCTAATAGGGAAAAAATCCCTTTGTCATCTAAGGTAGACTTAAGATTATCTTCTTAGACAAACACTACCCTAGGTCTAGAAGAATTTTTTGGATGATGTAACCCATGTGTTACTGATAAGGATTCTTCGGTCAAGTTGGGTCAACTACCTCCTCTGACTAAGTAGACCAGGAACCGCGATAGCCCGGGATGACAGAACCATGGGATCTAGACAGGGCATATCATCATTCCCCTAACCATCCACTTTAAGCTAAAAATGATGAATTTCATAATCTCAAATTTGAAGCTCCACATGCTGCTACTATATGCTACATATTAAGCGATCTAATGACTAGCCTTAATCTATAGTTCTCCCTCACTTATTGGGAGGGGTAATTAACTATAGGTGCTTGTGCTTATAAGAAACCTGGAACCATATCTGAAGTCCTTGCAAAATTAGGGCAAAATTTTTGGGTAGTGTCTCATCTATTATTCCATCTGCCTTCTAAAAATTACACCGACACACAAATCATACTCTCTTCCTTCAATTGTCAAGAGGTTGGCAGTGAATTTTCAGAGCCCACACCCTTTCCCTCAGCATTATCCCCTGTAGCCAAACAGACCCTCTTTCCTTCCTTACAAATGACAAAAATTAAGAAAGAACACTATCATCAGGTTCTCCTTAGTTCGCATTTCCATTATTAAAGAAAGCTCTTTCCTTCCTTGCAAAATGACGAAACTAAAAGAACACCATCATGTGTTCTTTTCTAGGTTTTTGGCATTTCATCACCTATTCAATTTGAATAATCAACACTCTAATATCTCCTATTCAATCCCTACTAGCCAAACTCAAGCAAAATCATTAGTGTTCTGGATTGTAGATGTATGGAAATATGTGAAAAATATATGCATATGCTTGTGCTTCTTTATGTAAGTTTGAAGGCCTCGTTATGCTCATTAGGGCATGATAAAATAAAATTTGGATGTGGTATCGCAAGGCACCACTCACTACTCTTAATAAGACGTACCGAGTAAGCCAAAATTGTTAGATGCAGCCCCCTTTGAATGTGTAAATTGTATATATGCTTGTGCTTCTTTATGTAGGTGATCTCCACTAATGCTCAATAGAGCTTAGTGGGTATGAAAACTCGACTGTGGTGTCCCAAGACACCATCCGCTACACTTAATAGGGTGTACTGGGTAAGCCAAAATAGTTTCGATGTAGCCCCCTATGCAGGGATGACGCTGAAATACTATCAAAATTTTAATTAAATTTTAGACTTAAAAAGGGGGAAGAATCAAGATTCATTTAAAAAACAAATCAAACACATCAAAAATAAATAATCTAAAATAAAACTTGAATGATTTAAAATTGCATATATATTTGCTTTTATGTAGATGATCGAAGACCCCACTAATGCATAATATGGCTTAGTAGGTAGGAAGACTAGCTTGTGGTGTCGTAAGACACTATCCGCTATGCTCAATAGGGTGTACCAAGAAATCCAAAATAGTTCTGATGTTGCCTTTTATGCGGGGATGACGCTGGAATACTGCCAAAATACTGTCAAGATTTTGATTAAATTTGAACTTCAAAAAAGGGAAAGAATCAAGATTCATTTAAAAAAAGAAATCAAGCACATTAAAAATAAATAATCTAAAATGAAACTTTAATGATTTGAAATTGCAAATATATTTGCTTTTATACAGGTGATCAAAGACCCCACTCTGGTATTTATTTTTGAGATGTAGGATACCACGCAGATCTCAGGGGTACTTATTAAAGTGATTGGGTACGATATTAAAGAATGATGTACTATCTCGAAAGATAGAAATCATCACCCTATAATAGACCTAATCACCTAATAAGGACACCTAAGGCATGATGGGTCTTCGAATATATCAGAGATCTTTCACCTATTTTACATGGAAAAGTAAAGTAGGGTTTATTTTAAGCTATGCTCATTAAGTTCCTTATGGAGGCAAGCCCTCATAGTTAATTACATCCTAAAGAATGAAAATTTCTTAAGAATACTCTCAATTAAAGTAGACAATTAGGGTCTCCAAAAGATTTCAAGGTTAAGACTATCAAAGGATTGGTTGTTTTTAAAAATCAGATCAGATAGATCAAGGAGAAGACTTATTATTAGAAGTCAAAGGGAGATTAGTAGGGAATGCTCATGATACCAGGAAGCCTAGTGAGCATTCCAATCTATCCTATGGTTGCACCTTATATTTTTAAAATTGAAGAGACTTAATTATTTGAGTTGACATTTTATTAGAATACTAGGACTTATAATCCCACAACATAAGATTGTGTAAATGCCTAAGATGTGAGGATTTATGCTTGTAGACCAAAGAAAATAGTTACCTCAGATCCTAAATCTAGGGAGCTTTGGCGAGGGCCAAAATATGACCTAAATCTAAGGCGAAAATAGATATATGGATTACCTCCACAAGAGAGAATAAACCACCCGACTGTTGGACTTATTACCGCCTGGAGTGGCAGACAGCTAACTCCTCTTACGCTTTAAATCCATGTAGGCAAGTCATATGCTTTTGCAAGATGGCTATGCTGTTAATTATTTAGAAAGGAGACTAAGTCCTTAAACTCACTCACTAAGAGACTAGAGCATGAGTGGTATGAATTCATGACTTAATCTAATGCAAATTTTATCAAATTTATTTTATTCTTTTGGACTCTTTGTTTTGGCATAGGCTATGGGATTTTATATGCCTAAATGCATGGGAACTTGATTATGGGCCAAATCAAGAGAGAAAGGGGTGTTCTTCCATCAAAGGCTCTCACAGGTTAAGCATTTATTTTCTAGCACAGATGGAAGCTCCCTTTTAATAAGAGTGAAAGAATATGACATGCATGATATTATACATTCATTCATCCAGCTAAAGGGTTGCTAAAAAATTTATTATCTTGATTTAATTCTTAGGCTTTTATGTGAGGTTATGAGTTATTTTAAAATTTTAATTATGAGTTATTAGTGGGACAGAAAAATTAATTTCATCCTAAGATCCTACTGCATCTAGGTCACACATTCAAACACCAAACATGAAGAAACTAGGAAAAGCATGTAATTCTAGTGCGCATTCTAAACACAACATCAAACAATTTTATAGACTACCGTAAGAGAATAAAAGGTCAAGGGTTCTCACAGACACCAAAAAAGAAAAAAGATGGGTAGCCGAGCTCTACCCTTATACAACCCGGATTGCAAAAATAATATATGCTATGGGGGTCTTCTTTTCTTCATTTTTTTCTTTTCTTCGTTTTGATTTGATTTGCTCCAAAGGCATCACAGGGCACCCCAGGGACTAAGCCTTCTGGCCACTGCTCATCGTAATCCCCTATAACACTAATCCTAATTCTTAATGCAAAATTACATTAAAAATAAGAAAAGTAAATTTTGCTACACCTGCAAAATAACTGTTAGCTAAACACACCTTACAACCCAAGCAGTTATATGAATATTTTGGACTTTGCACCCCACACATGGGTTACCAAGCCCACCTGTCCTAACGTGGGTTATGCTCTGGGGCTAAGCAACCTGTACAGCAAAAATATCTATATTTTTTTATTACAATAGCTCCTTAAGCACAACCCCCTGCAAAAAATATGATTAGGCTAATCACAACCAAACATCTAGTCTACGAGGCATACACCCTAACATCTAATCTAAGACATTACATCATAAAACAAAGAACAACATCATACATACAACGCCCTAACTTAGCACTAGAAGTGGTAACTTAGTATTCTAATGTGTGTGCTTAAGGCATGTGTGGCAAGACTTTGCTAGGCTTCTTTAGTTTAAGTTTCAATTTGGAGTTTGAATTTTACCTTTGGGTGGTTTTAATTTAAATGATTTATTTTATATTTTTTTATTTCACATTTATTTGGTTAAAGTGATGCTTAAGTTTTCAAGAATTAAGAGTAGAATGAATTTCATTTGTAGACATAACTCTCTCTATTCTACATCCAAACTCCTAAAGAGTCTAACTAAGGTCCTTAAGTATCTTAATTAGCCCATTTGAATTTGTGTAATTTATTTGATTTGATTTAGAATTTAGAATTTTAGTTTGTTTAAGTATTTGATTAGTTTATTTTGGATTAGATGTTTTGGTTTAATTAATTCTTGATAATTCAATATCCTTAATATCTAATGAAGTTTAAGTTTATTTAAATCCATGTGTTTTTATTGATTAATTTTAGATTATATGTTTTGGTTTAATTAAATCTTGATAATTCAATATCCTTAATTTCTAATTAAGTTTAAGTTTGTTTAAATTCATGTGTTTTTGATTGATTAATTTTAGATTAGATATTTTGGTTTAATTAAATCTTGATAATTCAATATCCTTTAAATTAATATTTAATTCTTTTCTTTGATTATGGTTATGTGACTTAATTTTATGTTTATTGGATTTGATTATGGTTCATTTATTTATAGTTTGATCAGATTAGATTAATAGAGATTTTATTTTGATTTTAATTGAGTTTGTTCTTTGTAATTAGGATTTTATTTTTAATCTCATCCATTTGTCATGTTTATCAAAGTTTGGTTTGTATTTTGATTTCATACATTAGATAGTTAATTAGTTTATTTTATTTAAGTAGGTTGAATGAGATTTGATTTGATTACATATTAAATTGATGAGAGTCTTTCTTAATTTAATTTAATTTGATTTAATTTTAATTTGATTAGCTTTATTAGTCTATGGGTTTGCTTAGGTTCAATGTGTTTATGTAATTAGTTTAATTAAAAAGTGTATTTATGTTAATTATAAAGATTTATTTAATTTTCAATTTGATTTCATATTTATTTAGATTAATGATGCAACTAATGACTTAATAATTTAGGTTTTGATTAGTATTTAATTGCATTTATGTTTGATTAAGTTTAAGTTTAATATGATTAATTTGATTAACTTAATTACCTTATTTAAGATGTGTGATCAAATTAATTAGTAGATTAATTAAGTGTTTGATTTGAATTTGATTTAAAAAGTTAATTTGGTTCATTAAGATGATGGATTAATTCATTAGGTTTGCATTAATTAGGTGTTTAATCAATTGGATTAGCTTAAGGGTAATTAGTTTAATTAAGAAGTGTGTTTAAGTTAATTATTAAATTAAATGAAGATTTATTTAATTTTTAATTTAGTTTTATATTTATTTAGATTAATCATGTAATTAATGACTTAATGATTTATGTTTAATTTAGAATTTGTTTGGTATTTAATTGCATTTATGTTTGATTAAGCATAGGTTTAATGTGATTACTTTAATTAATTTAATTGGTTTATTTTAAGACGTGTGATTAAATTAATTAGTGGAGTAATTAAAGATTTAATTTGAGTTTGATTTAAGAATTAATTTTAATGTGATTTATTTAAATCAATTTGGTTCATTAAAATGATGGATTAATTCATTAAGTTTGCATTAATTAGATGTTTGATTAATTAAGTTTGATTAAGGGTAATTAAATTTTTAAATCATTAGATTAATTAAAGGTTTATTTAATTAGAGATTAATGACTTAATTACCCATATATGACTTATTTGATTTGATAGTTTTAATTAAGCATTTACCTAAATGTTATTTATTAAAGGGTTATCATTATTATTATCATTTTATTAGATTAAGGGATTTAATGGTTTATTTCTATTTCAGTTAAACTTGATTATTCATAATCATAATTAGGTTTGATTTTCTTCATTTATTATGTTCATTAGATTTCATTCATATTTGATTTAGTTGTTAGGTTTATGTATTAATGGCTAATTAATTATCTTATTCCAAATAGATGTGATTTAATCATATATTAATTAAGTTTACTTTAACTTTATTTGGTTTGGTTTGGTTTGATTAATAATAAGTGATTATGATGTTTTGGATTTATAATTAATCTAACTTTTTAGCTTACTTAATGATTAATTAGTTTTGGTTTATTTATATTCATTAAGGAGTTTCATATGATTAAGATTCTATACTTAGTGCAGGTTTAGTTATACTAGTTCGACCCATGTTAAAGTTTCCTAGATTTGTTTAATTTTAAGTTTGATTTAAGATTTTATCATTTAATTGAGTTTTATTAACTTAAATAGGTTTAATCTTATTTAATTTAATTTCTTTGAGGATTATATGATATTTTTTATGGTTTGAGGTTTGATTAATGATTGCTTAAGTGTTATTTCATTTTTGATTTTAATTTATTATTTAGATTATTATTTCATTTTAATTAATTCCTTAATTTATTAAATTTTAACCCTAAATATTTATTGTAGGTTCATTAAGCTTCAAAATATCATATTATTATTATTATCATTATTTTTAGGATTTTAGATGTTAACTGAAGTGATTTAATTCATTTTGAACATTTTTGTAAATTTCTGAATTTTTATTTGATTTATTTAATTAAAATGGACAATCTGAATTTCAAAATTTAATTTCTCCTAATCCAAAATTCCTTTTCACTTGAAATTTTTATGGTAGGTGTTTTTTAACTCTTATTTAAATCTCTAAAAATTTCAATTCAATTAGACTTGTATTTTTAGAGTAATTAATAAAATTTGATTTTTACTAAAACTCACATTAAGCTCAAAATATTCAGTAAATTTTGGAGATTTTGGGTTTGTTGGACTCCTCTCAGAAAGAAGAATCCAATGAGCCATATTTGCAATTTTTTGTTAAGTATTTTATTTTTTATAAATTTCTGAAGTTTCACGTAATTTAAATTTTTTTTAAATCAGAAAATCTGATTTTTCCACTTAGCACGCACCACGCGCTATGGCAACGAGTGCCACGTGGCACCTCAACAATGCATCGATTAGCGTGAGCAATGCATCAACGCGGAGAATGACATGTGGTTTGACCGATCACAGATCAAACAATCCAAATCGCATCCGCATCAATCGATCGCGACGGATCGATCAAGCCGTTGATCATGTGAATTGTGGGATCATATGGTCCAAAATGCACCTGCCGATCATCGGATCACATCAAGCATTTGATCCGATTGATCCGCGGAACCGCTAAAGAGACCGTTGTCCGATGTGAATAGTAAAAATTGAGAGTATTTTGGGAAAATTGAGAAATTTTAGATAAAAATTTATCTAAATGGACTCATTTTCTTATCGATTCACACCAGAAAACATCTATTTTCTAATTGGGATGATATAAATTATAAAATGCAAGATTATCTAGGATAAGTTCCTAAGATCACGCAAACAATTGTCACAAATGAAGGATCCTAAGGCCAGCTACATTTTGGAAAAATTTACCTCTTCGGGGATAGTTTTTGGCAATGGTGAAGATCAGAGAGAGCTCATAAAGAGAGCTCATGAGTGCATTCACTTCAAAATGATGTTTTTGCTTACCATTTCTAGCTAGAATCCACCCATTTTTATGTAAATAAAAAATAAACCCTAAACCTAAACCTAAATATTCAAAACTTAAACTACTTCCTAAACACAAAATAAAAATAAACTTTGGGATTTATTTTATTTAGGTTTTTTGTTTAGGGTTTCTGAATGAACTTATAATCTGATGATCAAGTTTTTGGCTCAAGAGAGGTGGGAAGTGGTGGTTGCTTTGGGGATTTTGGGCTATGTGGAGGAAGAGAAATGAAGCTTCATTTTCCCCCTCCTTTAATAGTGTCCGAAAATCTACCCTTTTTTGAATTTTTTTGGCTCCAAAGTGTTGATATTTTTTTTGGAGTGGTTGGGATGGATGATGGATTGATTGAGACCTTTGGATTTTTTTTTTCTCCAAAGTCATCTCTGATGATATGATCACCCATCAATTACATGGATGGGAGTTAATGCATGTGATGGGGAATTAAATGAGTTGGGTGGAATTATGTGAGGGAGGATCTATGAGGGATTTAATGGGTTGGGTTGATTTTGGGTAGATCTCAAATGAGTTTGGGTCAGGTTTGATCAACCCCCAATGGGTCATGATTTGGTTTCAAGGGATTTGGCTCAATTTGGTTCATATGGGTCATAGTGGGTCATATAGGGTTAGGTTGACCAATTGGTCAAATTGGGTCAAACCAAGGCTTCGATTAGGTTCAGATGATAATTGAAAGAGTTTTGATATGATCAATTTAATTTAATTTAGCTTAAAATTAACTTTATCTCATTTGGAATCAAACAGGTCAAATGGGTCAAGTTGACCAATTTGACCAAAATTGGCCAAATTGGCTTGGGTTATGGGTTGATTCATGATCAATTAGCTAATTAAAGATAAATGTATTCTTTGGTTCGAATCAATTTAGATTTAATTTGGATTTAAGCTAAATTGACCCTTTAGGCTAATTTGGGCTTAATGGCTCAATTGGGCTCGATTGATCAAATTGGGTTTAATTATGGCTTTGGTCAAGTTCGATAATCAATTTGGAATGAACTTGAGCCATTGGTTACAATCAATTTGGGTTAGATCATGATTTCACCCAATTTGGTCCTTTAATCCAATTTGGTTCAACTTGGATCAAATGGCCAATTGGGCTTGGTTTGGCTCAATTAGTGGTCAAGTCATATTTAAAAATTGATTTTGGGTTGATTCAAATCATTCGTTTCAATCTATTTGATGTAGGATGAGTTTTGGCTAGTTTTGGTTCATTTGGGCTAAGAGTTGACTTGGTCAAATGACAAAGTTGACTTAGTTCTACCCAATTGATTGCAATTGATCATCCTAGGATGATCAACAATCATGGTGGAAGGTTTTGGTGAGCATGGTTCAATCCAATTTGAGTTGGATTAAAAGTTAGCTCAAATGGGTCCTTTATGTCACTTTGGGTCAACTGGACCTAAGTGGGTCAATTGGTTTAGTTTTTGCTTGATTCAAGTTTAGTTGAACTTATATATGAGCTTTGGATTGAAATATAAATTCAACAGCAATCAATTTGGAGTCTAAGAAATTTTGGCTCATTTGAAATTTTCAAGCAAAAGGATTTGGTTGGGTTTGATTTGGGCTGGCTTCAATTTGATTTATTGATTGTATGTTTCATTTATATTTAGGTAGATAATTGAATGAATGATTGATTCAATATAAAATTCATTAGTTTTGAGTTAATTTGGATAGGATTTGGCTAGGTCAATGAAATTGGCTCAAAGGGCTTAGATTGGGTTTAGATTTAATTTTGGATATAGTTTTGGTCATTTAAATATGGATTTCATTTATATTTGTAAATATAAATGAAGAAACAATTGATTTATAAAAAATTAAATTGAATTTATGTTAATTTAAAGGGAGTTTTGGCTAAGCTTATGAAGGTGGTTCATATGGCTTAGGAAGGGTCTTAGGATTTGAATTTGATTTTGGGTTTCAATCATTTGGAGTCAAATTTGAGATATGGATTTGGAATTTTGATTAAAATTTGAGATTTGGTTTGAGATTTATTTATGGGTTTGATCTGAGAAAGTATATCTAAATTGGGTTTAGGCTATAGGATAGATGATTTCTTTAAGTCTTAAGACATGGTCTAATCCTATGATTAACCCTTCTAAGTCTCTAGGCTTAAGTTAAGTGTTCACCTAATCACTAGAAGTGTCTTATTACTAAGGAAATCTTATTGTCTAGAAGAGTCCTAAGTCTAAGAGGAGGAGGTTGAGAGCTCACTCTAAAGTCAAGTCAACAAAAGGACCTCCAATAGCTGTGGTGTAGCTGACAAGGCACACCGCACGTATTGGCA
The DNA here is from genome assembly GCA_021442155.1 of Cymbidium sinense. Classification (NCBI taxonomy): domain Eukaryota; kingdom Viridiplantae; phylum Streptophyta; class Magnoliopsida; order Asparagales; family Orchidaceae; genus Cymbidium; species Cymbidium sinense. The sequence goes on from CM038219.1 coordinate 6,630,693, forward strand.
TTAACCAAAATGATCAACAACATCCAGAAGATTGTAAAAACTAATGAAAATAATCTATGCCTAGACCCAAGAGATAGATAGAATCACAATCTTAGTGTGATGCAGCTCTCTTTATGCCAAGGGCATAAGAGAGCAAGAAGAAATCTGTTGGGGATTGAGTACATGAACCTTCCACTAGGGAAACAGGTTCAAGCTATCCGCTTGTGATATGGATTTGAGTTTGATTATGAGTATGATTAGTTTGGGTGTGTATCCACCAGGGATAAGAATATATAATCCAATGGGAATCAAGATCAAACTAATTTTAATTTATTTTATTTTAATTGATGTGGAGGCATATCGACTAGGGATATGTGCTCGAATCCACTAGGGATTGAGTATGTGAACCTTCCACTAGGGAAGCAGGTTTGGGCTATCCGTTGGGGATATGAATTAAATTGGATTTCTTTGATTTGTTTGATTAGACTCCACTAGGGAGGTTAGTTTAATTTGTTATGGCTCCATTGGGGAGATGGGTTCTAGATTGAGGGCATATCTGCTGGGGATGTACACTCGATTGAATTTGTTTGATTTAGATCTAGGTTCCACTGGGGAGGCTAATTTTATTTGTGCCTTGCTAGGGAGAAATTTGGCTTATTCGATATATTTAATTTGACTCACTGGGAAGGTTGGTTTTAAATTTATTTTATTATGGACCCTGTTGGTGTGCGATGGACTACACTAAGATGGAGCCACGGGGGCTTTGGCCTATCTTAGATTTATAAGTCCAAAGGGATAGTCTACCTGTCATAAGGTAGGACTATCCGACCTAAGGGGTTGCCTTTCGGTGTGCAATGACTATGCTAGGAAGAAAGCATAGCAGACTTCTAAAGGAGGGGAAAAATCACTGGGGTGATCTGTTAGATGAGCAACACATCGAACCCTACCTAAGGCAACTACTGAGTGAGCATCGCTATGGATCTTACCTCAACTCAAGAGTAGTCCTGATGATTAATTTGATTTATATTTTATTTGATTTGAATTGATTTAATTTAATTTGGTGTGCTATGTTATGGACCTTGTCAGCGTGCGATGGACCTATTGAGAAGGGGTTATGTCGCCCTTGACCTATCTCAGATTTACAAATCCAAAGGGGTAGTCTACTAGCCACAAGGTAGGACTATCCAGCCTAAGGGTTTCCTTTCGGTGAGCAACGACTATACTAGGAAGAAAGCATAGCATACTTACATCTTCCAAAGCAGGGATCAGTCATTGGGGTGATCTGTCGATGACGTACAAATCAAACCTAACCTAAAGTGATTATTTGAGTGAATGCCATTATAGACTGATATCCACTCAAGAATAGTCAAAATTAATTTAATTTTAGATGGACCTTGTCGGTGTGTGATGAATCTATTAAGAAGGAGCTAATATCAGTCTAGACTTATCTTAGATTTATAAATCCAAAGGGATAGTCTACCAGCCATTAGGTAGAACTAACCAACCTAAGGGGTGCCTTTTGATTTACAATGGTCGAGTTTGGAAGAAAGCACAGGGACTTACATCTTCCTAAATAAGGAACCACTGGGGTGATCGGTCACTTGCGCAATAAATTGAACCTAACCTAAGACTGCCCATCGATTTGCAAAGGTCATGCTGGAAAGACTGCATAATAGACATATATCTTTCAAAGTAAGGACGACCGTCGGGGTGACCTATTGGTGGTACAAAAAGTCAAACTGACCTAAGGGAGACTGCTGAGAAAGTGTCTATCTAGGGATTTATTTTAACTCAAAGTAGTCAGGCAATTCCTATAGGGAGTTTTGCTGACACTGCCCTAAAGATAGGATGCCTGCTTGGGAAAGGGGCCACTAGGGGATTGAATTTCTAATCCATAAGCAAAGATATATTTTGTTTATTTTATATTTATAATGACCCTATTAGTTTGCAAGGGATCACACTGAGAAGGAGCTTATATCAGCCTAGTCCTATCTCAGACTTACTGGACCAAAGGAGAATGTGTGCATCCACTGAACAAATTCTCGGACCACAAGGGTGGTTACTAGGAAAGGGGGGTTGTCTAATCCAAAAATAACTAGGGTAGTGTCTAGATCAGATTGCTAAGGATGAGATCCAAATAGAATGCCCACAGGGGAGGTGCCGCTATGGGCTTTATCCAGGACCCAGTAAAAGAAAGCCTGTAGGTGTTCAATGGCCAACTCAAGGAGAAAGTGCAGGGACTCACATTTGGCAAGAGTGGTGTATCCACCTGGTGGGTTGCCCTCAGGATGGAGATAATGAACCAACCTAAGGTGCCCATTAGTCTACGATAATCAGTCTAGAAAGAAGGTGTGTAGGCTTACATCTCTCTAAAGCAGATTGATCACCGGGATAGTCGTCTTGGTCAGCTATCGATGACTACTAAATGAGGAGTCCTGTGTAAGGACTAGACCCAAGCTTAAAGTAGTCAGGAGGAAAGGAGCTGTTGGGGGACTTATCCTAAACCTCAAATACACTCAACCTAGTCAATGCATATTGGCTAATCCAAGAAGAAAGCATGTAAGCTTACATCCTCTAAAATAAAGTCAACATAGGATAGCTTACTGGTTGTGTAGTAAGGCCTACCAAACTGATAAGGCGCTCATTGGTTTGCAGTGGTCAAGTCAAAAAGAAAGCATGGAGACTCACATCAACCAGACAAGTGACCAATGGGGTGACATACTAACAAGGTAGCACGTCAGCCTGACCTAGAGTAGCTAATGAGTGAGTGCCACGAGGGGCTTGCTCCCTGTGGACCTCATTTTTGGAATAAGCTCTCAACCCCTCCATCTTAAACATATAACTTCTCTTAAACACTAAGAGTCTCCTTAGTCATAAGACACTTCTAGTTAGGTGCACACTCAACCTAACCCTAGAGACTTAGAAGAGTTAGCCATAAGAATAGGTCATGCCTTAGGAGTGTTAGGAATTTTTTCCTACCCTATAGCTTGAACTAGAATCCTCACTTCCGTCTTCCAAGTCAAAACTCCAAAACTCATATCAACTCCAACTCTAACTCAAACCTTGAACCAATTCAATAGATTTTCTCAAATCATGAATCAATTCCAACTTGATTGATTTTCTCCAAACTCCAAAATATTTCCTAAGTCCTTTGGTTCCTTCTTATGGACTTAATCTAAATCAAATCTAAATCAATTCAAATCCAAGAAATTTTCTTATAACCCACTTATATTCTCATTTGTATTCACATATATAAATGAAATATAAATTCAAATAAATCAAAGAAAATTCAAAATTTAATTCCAAATCAAAAATCTTTCCTAAGTCACTTTGATTATATCTTATGGACTTAGCCTAGATCAAATCTAAATCAATTCGAATTCAAAGAATTTCTTACAACCCATTTATGTTATCATTTATATTCACAAATATAAATGAAATATAAATTCAAATAATTAAAACAAATTCCAAATTCAACCAAAATCCAACATAAGCCTTTCAAGTCAAATTCTTGAACTTAGCCAAATCAATTTCAAATCAAGCCAAACCCTTGATTTTTCTTCATGATTCAATATATCCTTCAATCATGAATCCAAATATAAACATAAACTCTAATCATCAAACTAAAACTAAATTCAAAAATTAAACCCAAGTCAAACTCATGTTCACTCTTTTGAACTTGAAATTGTCAAATGAATTGAAACTTATTTGACTTCAATTCACTTACAACTGGATTTATATTTCAATCATAAGTCCATATTTGAGTTCAATGAAACTTGATTCAAGCCTTGATCAAATCAATTGACCTACTTAGGCTCACTTGACCCAAAGTGATCTAAAGTATCCCTTTTGAGACAAATTCTAATCCTACCCAAATTGGATTGAACTAAGCCCAACTAAGCCTCACATTGTGAGAAATAATCATCATGAGAGATCAATCACTCAAATTGGGTCAAACCAAGTCAAACCTATGGGTTGACCAAGTCAATACTTAGCCAAAATGAAATCTAAACTAGCCAAAATCCACCATAGGCCAAATTGATCGAAACCATTGATCAAAGCTCATTCATGATCAATGTTTAAACTTAACCAAGGCATCGTTTGAGTCTAACCTAGCCCAATTGTCCACTTGACCCAACTTGAACTGAAAAGTAAAAATGTGTCAGAACTTGATCTAAGATAAATTGATTGAAACTAATGGGTCAAGTTCATTCCAAATCACTTGTTGAACTTGAAGCCCCTTGGCCAACTAGACCAACTTTTGATGACCTTGAACTCAACTTGACCTAAAAGGTCAAATTGAGCCAAATCCAAATATAAACCAAATTAATTGCAAACAAAGATACTAATCCATTTTAAATGATCAACCAAACATAAGCCAACCCATGACCTAACCCAAATAGGTCAAATGGGTCAAATTGGTCAACTTGACCTATTTGATCTAAATGAAATCAAATGAACCAAATCCAAATATAAATCAAGTTGAATCAAACCAATGATGCAAAAACATTTCAAATGGTCATATGAACTTGACCCAACCCTTGGTTTGACCCAATTTGACCAATTGCTCAACTTGACCAAAGTTGGCCCATTTTGACCTAAATGGGTCAACATGAGCTAAATCACATCAAATCAATTTCAAATTCATTGAAACTTGGCCTAACCCATTATTCAATCATACCAAACATACTCAAACTGAAATATAAGCCAAATGACCATTTTACCCCTAGGCTATAGGGGGCTAACCCAGTCCAATGGCCAAACTGACCACCCACTTAAGAATTGAGCACATGGGACCCCTCTTCCACTCAATTTAAGCACATGGGAGCTTCACTATCAACTCCACACTCAAAATTGAACCATGTACAAGTCCTGACAACCTAGCAAACCCATTGAATAGGGTGTATTGGATCAAAATGGTATAGCACTTCATGGCCATCCGATTCACCTAGGAGGAGATATACTCCCCCTAATTCCACTTCATTCCACATCACACACACTCGATTGAGCTTTGGAAACTCAGAGCAAGCATTTGCAAGTCTCCCCAAGCTTCCTAGAGTGAATTCCAATTCTCCATTTTTGGTTTCTCTTAGACTTAAAATAGTGGAGCTCCTTCAAATTTCCAACTTAATCAATACACAAAATCAACTCAATTCCTCCTTCAAGCATCTTCAGAGGAGTCAATCGAGTTGATCCAAAGCTTCTCCCAACTTCCAAAGGTAAGGGAGGTGGTGTCTAGACCAAGGTCGAATCCATTTGAAGGAGAGCTTGGTCCATAAGAAGATTCACTCAACCAAATCACTGCAATTCTTCAACAGGGCTTTGTCTCCACTAGGCGAAGCTATCTCAACGTATTCAAGCATTGGTGATAGCCTCCGATGAGGTATTCCTTCAACCCGAGCTTAAAATAGAGAGTGGTTGGTCCTTTGTGAAAGAAAATTTCACCTCATGAGAATTTGACCATCAAATCTTCTCACCTTTACTCCTAGATGGTGTAGGTAAAGTTTGAGCTCAATCAGAGCTTAATCAAGCTCAAATCTTTCCATGGAAGGTGGACCATTCACCTTTCCCACAGGAAAGTTCAAGGATGGATCATGGGCTATCCATTCCATGCATTTGGATGGACAGTCATGATCAAGATGTGTAAGATCCTTGATTTAATCCCTTAATACCACGGGTTTTATCTCAGCTGTCCAATCTCTGATCTGACGGATGAGGAAAAAGCGCGTAGCACCACCGCTGATGCGGTGCTATGATGTGACAACCTAAGTGGCCTCTCCCATCGCACCATGTGGAAAGCACGCACCGCGTCAGCCTCCATGTGGCACGGATGGGATTAGCTATTTAATTATGGATTTAATTAATTATCCTTAATGGCTGAATCTTTATAATTGCATAACTAATTCTAGAAAATTTATAAAAAATACAAAGTAAAATGCACTGTAAAGATATTCCTTAGGAGGATAATCTAAAATTATTTCTAATGGATTTTGAACATTGTATTTTCTTAATTAGGGTTTTAATGAAAATTAAATAACCTTAATTACTCCCTAATTATTTCATTAATTCATTTCAAATTTCTATGGTGTATTTAGTGGGATGACCCCCTGCCTCCCTTAATTTTCTTGGGATTTATTGATGAGTTAATTAGAGAAATCATGTAATGAATCCTTAATCAACCTCTTAATGTAATTAAGCTTAATGAAGTTTGTGAACAGTGGTTTAATCCCTTTATTAAGTTAATTAAGGTTTTCTTAGGTGAAGAAGAGGTTTATGGAATGGATTTGGGGAAATTTTTCTTAAACCATTCCCTAAACCCCTTTCCTTAATTCAAACTTAATGAAGGGCTAATTCACTAATCACCTACTTAATTAACTTGATGAAATTTTCAAAAACATTCCAGAACTTAATCAATTCATCTTGGGTAGGTGCTTAGGTGTTCAATAACCTAAGTAACTTAAGGAAATCAAAATCCAACCCACATGTGTGCCAAGGGTTAAGAAAGTAATTAAATTAAACCCTTTAACTTAATTAATTACTAATTATGAGCCAGTTGTATTAGGCCCTTTCATTCCTAGGTGCATTACTGATTTAAATTCTTTGTGTGATTTTATGTCATACATTGGCTCACAATTATGTGATTAAATATGTTAAAGTGGTGTAGGTAAGGGGTAATTAACACACTTAATTCACACCTTAACCTAATCAATGCATAAAATTAATCCAATCACCTAAAAATTGAATTTAAATAACTCACACATGGGAGAATGAGTTAATACCAGCAAACTCATCTCACATTTCTCAAATTGAAATCAAACTCAAACAAAATCCAAACTCTCCTTAAAATAAATTTGATTTACTTTAAATAATCTTATTCATAGGATTGTCTTAAGGAATTAATTAGGGTGGATGAACTTACATTACTTTCATCACTTTATTTCTTTCCTAACATGCTAAATGTGTATTTTATATGAAATTCATGCATTCATGCTTTTTAAAAATCAAATTAAAAATGAAATATATCTTTTATATCGAATTGCATGTTTTGGCTAAAATAAAAATATGAATAGCTGTTATCACTATTAAATCTAAAATTATTTTTAAAACTTATAAATCAATTATCAAAACTAAAAGGTATGCTACTTATAATTATTTATGAGTTTGCATGTGAGTAAAAAAAATATAAAGATGTGCATACTGTGGCTTTCCTTCTCTTTTCTTTTAGCATAGTTTTGAACAGGATTTGGCAAAGTGGATAGTTCATTTGAAAAGAACACAACACTTGCTTAAATACATTCCTATTCATTCCTATGCTATCACTTAAGAAGGACATCCACACTTACACATATAAATTGCATAAACAAATCAAACAAATAAACACAAACTTTTGCATCTTTTTTTCCATTCATTTCTTTTGTACATGTATATGTATTTAAGAAAATTGATATATTAGTTCGGACAACCCCAGAGTTATGAGGCTTTAAGTAGCCCTAAGTAGGTCTTGTACCTTACACCCCTAATGCTAACAATGGCATCGTACTCACTTATACCTTTCATAATGTATAGATATGCTTAGGATTCATCCATATACATGTTACACATGTTGGGAAAGAAATGAAGTGACATGTGTTTTGTGATAATATTTCACTTTACTTAATCTTAAAATGCCTTTCTTTTTGAATAGGTTTGTTTAGGGAAAATCTAAACTTAGGATTAATTAAAACACATAATAAAATATTCACTAAATAAAAATCAAATATGAATCAACCTTAGAAATTACTTAAGGTATGGAGGAAAGAGAAGTTCTCTTCTCTTTTTCTCTCTTTACAACTTAGTAATTAATTGTAGGATTCACTTAAACCAAATCAAAATACAAAATAAAATCAACCAAAGCAACTAAATCACTTACATAAAACAAACCCTCTAAGTTGAACATTTTCATACATAGAAAACTTCAACCTTAAAGCCTAGCTAAGCATACCACACAAACCTTAAATAGCACACCCATTAGGCTAAGTCATCATTTCTAGCTTTAGGTTATGGTGATGCATGGTTTTATGTTTATTTTTATTTTATGATATTTTGTTTTAGTCTAGATGTTAGGGTGTATGTGCGTAGACTGAATGGTTGGACGATTTAGTCTAATCATTATCATCTGTAGGGGATTGTGTTTAAGGAGCACTGTAATAAAAATATAAGATTGCTTTTATTGTGCATGTGCTTATACCCCTAAGCATAATCCAAAAAAGGCCAGGTGGACTTGGTTACCCATGTGTGCAATGCTAAGTAAAATTTATATATATACATGCTTGGTATTGTATAGTTTGTTTGGCTAATCTCTGTTTTGCAGGTGTTAGTTAGATTTCTTTTTTTTTCCATTTTCATATAATTTTACAATTAGGATTTTAGAATGATTGTTATGAGGATTAGGATGAGCATTGGTCATAAGATCATGTCTTATGTACCATGTGAAGCCTTTGGAGCAACCACATTCCAACCAATCAAAAGAAGAAAGAAGAAAGAAGAAAGAAGAAATGAAGAATGAAGGCCCCCATAACATGAATTCCTTGCTTAATTGTAATTAATTCATTTGTAATCCAAGTTGTATAAGGGTAGAGCTTGGCTATCCAATTTTTTTTGGGTTTGTGTGGAGGAGCCCAACCATAAATGGACTTTTATTCTTTTACACTAATTTTATAAATTGATTGGTGTTTATTTAACTTATCCATTAAGATGAAATCTTTTCCTAGTTTTTTTCTTAATTTGATGTATGGCCTAGATGATGATTAGGCTCTTAGAAAATAAATTCTCTATCCAACTAATCAATTCAAACTAAAAATTAAATAACTCATAACCTCACCTAAAGCTTAGGTTATAAAATAGAATAAAAGAAGTAGCAACCCCTTAGCTGGATGTTGTCTTACTTTTCTAACATCATGCATAAAAAGCATATTATTTTACTCTTGATTGGAGGGCTTCCACCTTTGCCAAAGAACTTGGTGTGACCTGTGAGAGCCATGGTAGAAACATACCTCATTATCTTGCTAATTTTGACCCATAATCTAATTTCTCAAGCATTAGGCATATAAATTCTAAAGCTTGTGTCGAATTGATTATCCAAAATAAAAATAAAATTGTAACAAAATTTGCATTAGATTTAAGTCATTAAAGTATGCCCTACATGATCTAGTCACTTAGGGAGTATGTTTAAAAACTTAGTCTCTTTTTAAATAAATAACAGCTTAGCTATCTTACAAAAGTATTTGACTTGCCTACATATTTTAAAATTGTAGGAGGAGTTAGTTGGAGGCCACCCCCAAGTAGTTGTAAGTCCAACAGTTGAGTGGTTTATCCTGTCTTATGGAGGTAAACCAAATACCCACTTTTACCTTAGATTCAGGTCATACTTTTGGCCCTCGTCAAAGCTCCCTAGATTTAGATTTATGGGTTGCTACTTCCCTTTACGAGCTACGAGCATAAATCCTCACCTCTTAGGCATTTTCATAACATTGTATCATGGAATTATAAGCCCTGGCATTCTAATAAAAATTCAACTCAAACAAATTAATTCAATTTCAAAAATATAAAGCCCAACCACAGGGTAGTTTAGCATGCTTATTAGGCTTCCTAGTATTTTAAGCATCCCCAGCTTGTTTTCATTTGGCTTCGATAAGAACTCCCTCCTCTTGATCGATCCCACTTTACTTTTTAAAAATAAAGTGGAAATAATGATCACTTACCTTAATCGAGAGATTCCTAAGGAATCTTGTTCCTTAGGATGTAATTAACTATGGGGGGGCTTGCCCCTGTAGGTAACAATATCTCAGTTTAAAATAAACCATGCTTTACTTTTTCCATGTAAAGTAGGGGAAGAATCTTTGGTATATTTTGAAGGCCCATAGTCCTTAGGAGTCCTTATTGAGGTGATTAGGTCCATTGTAAGGTAGTGACTTCAATCTCTCAAGATAGTACACCTTTCCTCAATGCCATACCCTATCACCCTAATAAGAACATCTGCAAAACTGCGTGGCATCCCAATAAGGTGTATATTTCTATTTTCATTTATCCTCTTAAAAAAAGGATAGATGAAGGCAAAAATATTTTTCACTAGAGCAGCTAATGAGTGAGTGCCACGGGGGGCTTGCTCCCACATCAAAATAGTTAGAGATAAAAGATATGTGTTTGATTGTGTTATGAAAGAGGGAATATGATGCCTCTTGGGTTCTCTTACACCTACTATAAACACATAGAATAATGGATGAAATAGCATTGCATGAGAAATTATGACTCCACCAAGAAAGGATACTTCTTGGGTTCTATTACACCTAACTTAGTTGTACTATTCAAAATAGGATGCCTCTTGGGTCCTCTTACACCTATCCTAATAGTATTGGAGGATTAATTATTGTTTGTGTTTGTGTTGTGAAAGGGGGAATAGGATGTTGCTTCGGTTTCTCTTATACCTACCCTAAATACATCGTTGTGGATTCGCAAGTAAAAGATATTTCTAACACATAAGAGATAAAATTTGAGATGAAATTAAGTTCTATTGATAATTATTTTTTAAACAAGATTTATGGATAGTATTTCTTTAAGTAGATCCCATTGATTGGAAGCATCAGGCGCTCTCTTTTACAATTTATGAGTTGACCTTGGTAGGCCTTCTCTATGGCATAAGGGCCTTCCCAAGTGGGTTCAAACTTGCCTCCCATCTTTTGATGGGCAACAATTGGTCTCCTTAGAACTAAAACAAGCTCTCCTACTTCAAAAGCTCTAGGACGGACCAACATGTTATGAGCTTGAATCATCTTGGCTTTGTATTACTCGAGGTTCTAGCATACCCGTAGGAGTCTCTCCTCCAAACCTTTGAGTTCTTCTAGTCGTAACTTGGAATTCTATTCTATCATGATCTTATTACTCACATCTATCCTTAGTGATAGGAGTTGGACCTTTAATAGTAGGGACTTGATCCATAAGGAGAAAGGGGTGGGCATTGGAGTTCTAGGTGGTGTGGTACAAAGGCTTCAACCAATTTGTTATTGTCATTTATTGTCATCTAGTGTATTCTTGGATTTGAATGAGAGTTTTATTGAAGGCTTCTGCTAACCCATTTACCCTTGGATAGTAGATGGTAGAGTGCCTCCAATCTATGCTATGTCTCTGAGCAAAGTTGTTGATTATAGTGCTCTTGAATGTAGAATTATATTATATGTCGAACACCTACAATATGGTTCCTGAAAAACTATAGCACATGTTGAGCTATGATCTCCCTAAGTGGGATTGCCTCCACCCACTTGGAAATGTAGTCAATAACAGCTAAAATGAATCGATGACCTTTGAAAGGAGGATCGATCGGACCCACAATGTCAGTACCCCAACACTCAAATGGCCATGAGGCCAATGTAGGATGTAGAATGTTGGGTGGTTGATATAGGATCACATCGTGTACCTGACATTGGTGGCATCTCCTAGCTATGTCTATGCAGTCTATGATCATTGAATGCCAGTAATATCTTAGTCTCTTGATCTTGGCTTTCATCTTCAGACCGGATTAATGTGCTCCGCATAAACTTGAGCGTACCTCGATCATGATCCTACGGGCTTCATGTTTTTCTAAACAACGTAACCATATATGATCGAAGGGTCGGCGGTACAAGGTGTTTCCTACGAGAGCATATGAAAGGGATCTCTACTTCACCTGATGCACTAGTGATTTCTCTTGAGGTAGTTTGCCAGTATATATGCAATCCATGAATGGTTACCTCCAATCTGACTCCCCATGCTTTTTGGCAATGGTAATGGCAATGTCCCCTTCAAGAGAGAATCTCTCGATGAGTTCAGCATCAATAAGGGATAAGACTTGTCTATTTTGGACCCTTATTGGAATGAACTCATCTTCCGAACATGTCAACTCATTAACAAGGTTAGCTAATGCATCTGCTACTATGTTCTCTCCTCGAGGAATCTTGTAAATGATAACCTCTGGGATTTAGGCCAACAACTTCATGGTATACTTGTGGTAATGATGGAGCTTAGGCTTTAAAACCTTATAAGACCTAGCGATTTAGTTGATGACTAACTGAGAATCCACAAAGATATTGATACTCTGGATGCATAGTGTAATGACTAACTCCAAACTAGAAATCTGACCCTCATATTCAGCTTCGTTGCTGGTGCATGGATTGGATAGATGATATGGGAATCTCATCACATGCGTCGATGTTGGAGAACTATTCCTACCTTTCCAGGATAGTAAATTATGGTTCTTCTCCTCTTTGAGAGGAAGCTGCACCATCAAAGTACATCTCCCAGAGGCAAGCACTAGTATCCCCTAAGTTCATAATTTTTTCATCGAGGAGATCATTATTAAGTGGAGAATCTGTAGGGAGTGGATGTGCTGCTAAGAAATCTGTAAGTGCTTATCCTTTCATGGCACGGAGGGGTATGAATGTAATATCAAACTATGACAAAATCATGGATTGCACCAACCATCCGGATAAGGTCGGCCGTGTCATGAGATATTACAGTGGATGGACTCTAGAGATCAGATTCATCTTATGAGAAAGCATGTAGTGTCATAGCTTTTGGGATGTGAAGATTAAAGCTAGGCAATGTTTTTCAATAGGTGAGTAGTTTTCCTTAGTAGGGATTAGATGACGACTGAGATAGTAGAGAGCATTTTCTTTCCCTCCATCATTGGTTTGAGCCAACAAAGTGCCAAGGGAGTCATCTAATGTAGCAGTGTATAATATGAGCGGCTTGCCCGGGATAGGGGCTACTAGAACTAGCAATGTCATTAGATATTACTTGATGTCTTCGAATGCATGCTGGCACTTATCATCCCACTTAAACTTGGAATCCTTTTTGACAAGTGCTAAGAATGATTGGCATCTTCCTGATAGGTTGGATATGAAGCATCTTAGATACGCCAACCACCATTGGAATGATCTAAGATGAGTTTGACTTTTAGGGGGTGGCATTTCTAAGATAGCCTTGATCTTCTCTGGGTCAATTTTAATTTTCCTGTGTCGGACAACAAACCCAAGGAATTTTTCTAAAGCTACTCTGAATGCATACTTCAGGAGGTTCATTTTGAGGTTGTATTATCTTAACCGTTCGAAAACTACTCTCAAGTTAAAGAGATGGTCTTCCTTTTCTTTACTTTTTAAAATGAGATCATTGACATAGCATTCAACTTGATGATGAATGAGTTCATCAAAGATTCGAGTCATGGCTCTCTGGTATGTGACACCGGCATTTTAAGGCCAAAAAGTGTGACCTTATAATAATAAATTCTGATTGGTGTTTAGCTGTTTCTTTCATCTTGAGGCCATCTTGATTTAGTAGCGGATGAATCCATAAAGGAGAATACTACATGAGATGAGGCAATGTCCACCATTAATTCTGGTATAGGAAATGGAAATTCATCCTTAGGACATGCCTTATTTAGATCCCTAAAATTGACACATATGCAAATTTGGTCATTTTTTTCTTAACTGGGATGACACTCGCTAACCAGCTAGGATATTTTTCTTCTCTGATAAAGCCAGCATTGATCAATTTCTTGATTTCAGAAGTGACCTTTGTTCAATGTCGCATCTAGGAGCTTGATAGCATTAGGTTATTGCTATTGTGGACTATGGAGATTCAGGCATCTCTTCATAACTCCATGGAAAGCAATCCTTAAACTCAGCTAATAGCCTAACTAAGCCATTGGTTTCTTCTTCATTTAATAAGGAACTGATTTTTGTCGAACATGGATTATCTTTGATTCCTAAGTTGATTTCTTTGAGCTCATCGATGGTTAATCTGATCTCTTTTTCAAACTCTGGCAGTGCATCTCTAACTTTAGGCTCACTTGGGTCATCAAAAGTTTCTAAACATACCTCATCATAAGAGTTAGCATGATTTGAGAATAACCTATCAGACTCCAAATGATTTATGATGACTAGGCAATGGTTGTCATCATCGTGGACCCACTATGTTGAATCTAATCCTGGTCTTAATTGAGGATGTCTGGTTTGGTTATCCCATAGCCTTTCAAAGTAGTCTGACCTGTGTTTAGACCAAGTAAGTGGGATTAATCCCTTCTTTGTTAAGTTAATAACATAATGCGAGTACTAATCAAAAGGTAATTCTATCAAATCTTTGTATGAATCATCCTCAAGTTTTACAATAACTTCTTGAGTTGAGGATGATGCTCCAAGAAAGAATTTCTACACCTTTACATTTTTGGAAGACTTAGGGGCTTTCTTAACTACCAAACCCTTAACTTTTTATGAGGAAAGTGGGGTTAGAGCTAAAGTTCCCAACTGATGCTAGACTATTTCACATATAGACTTGGATACACTTATGCTTTGCTTAAGAGTCTGGTCTTCATTGCTATCTGGCTCAACCATCACTTGCATGGGGATCTGTTGTCTAAAAGTTCTAGCTGGCATACTAATCATATATGACTCATCTTCTGAAATAAATTTTAAGTATATATAGATAGTAGGTGTACTCCTGGTAGCAAGGACATAACTTCTATTGGATGGCCAATAAGGAGGTCTTCCATCCCTATGCGTGTCTCTAGATCTACCTCTTCCTCTGCCTGGTGGAGGTCGGGTCATCCTACCCATATGTACGAATGGAGTAACAAACTATGGGTGGAATTTAATTTCAGGCTCTACTTTCTCCTCCAAGTATATTTCTCGCTCCATTTTATTTTCTTTCTAGTTTTCTTTTTTCTTTTTTTCTTTCTTTTTCTTTTTCTTTTTCTTTTTCTTTTTATTTTTTCCTTTTCTTTTTCTTTTATCTTTGTACTTTCACCAAGTTCGAGAGAATAGACTTGTTGATTTTGAGAGAGAGATAGTAGGCCACATCCTTCATAACCTCATGAACTATGGAATCTCCTTTGATGTATTCAATCACACCCTTGAACTTCATGCACTTGATATATTGGATGGAACCAAGTTATTCTCATGTATCCAGTCTCCCAAGCATTGAAAGATGTATCTGAGCTATAATATGAAACTTAGTCATAATCTTACAATCATCTACTTCTAAAGACAACACTATAGATCCTAAGGCCCTCTCATCTTGTTCATTGAATCCTCTCAACATCATCCTCTCTTTTGAAAGTTTAGAGATGTCAATCCTCAAGTAAGCAAGGGATTTTAGACTCATAATGTTCACTGATGCACCCTAGTCAATAAGAACTCTTGATATCATGTATCTTTTAATATCCACTATAATGTAGAGAGGTTGTGCTTGGTCATTCCAGCAAGTATGTAATCCTTAGTTCCAAATCCTTTAAGCTGAGCCTCCTTAAGAGTAGGCTGGGCTAACTCTAGATCAAGAAGAGCATTAATTAAAGATTCCCTCATCTCTTCAGATAAGATAAGGGCATCATATATGCTTAACTTTAGAAACTAAGTCTTGTTAAGACATTGTAGTCAATTGGCTTGATCCTCCACAAGCATATCCATGGGTGGGGCATGGAGTGGCTATCTACTGAATTAATGATTTGCTTACCCTTATTTGCCACACTAGGTAGAACTTTGCCACTATGAAGCAACTTTAGTGACCTCTTGGAAAGATGAATTTATAGAAGTTCTACCTTCATTGATACTACCACTTCTCCTATAGGATCGAGTCGGATGACTCCAAATCAATCTCAAGAGGTGAACCCAGTGATTTAAAATGGAAAATCCATTTCTAAATCAGAGAATGATCAAATTAGAGTTATCATTATTATTTTATAGACTTATTTTGAGAGGAATAAAATCTAGAGTATCATAAGTGGACAAGATGTAAGTGAAAGCTTTCTTCATTGATTTCTTCTTAGATGGAGGTACATGATAGAAATCTAATATAAAGTAAGTGGGGTAAGAGGTATAGTGCCCTTTGTCATGATACTCCTACCAGAAGAGGAGCTAGTAAAGGTGGCGATGGATGGAGTCTTTGATGGTGGTTATGCTATTACTTATATCTAGAGGTGGGCTATTCTTTGCTTTTCTTCAAGTTGTCTTTGGCAACTTAAACCTTCTTATTGGAGGGAGGTTTTTATAGAAAGCTTTTTGATCTTAGAGACCACTTTTTAGAGATTGGATAAGGCAATCTCAACCTTCTTTTTCTTAAGAGGATCGTATCCCCAAGAATTACTCGGGAACTGGTGTTGTTCTAACAAGTATTCCTTGGGAATAATAACTCGACTTGTAGCTCAAGCCGCCAAAATGACACAATCCTCCAAGACATGACTAACCATGTGGTGGTAGGGGCAATAGTTAGGATCATTACTCTTGTCCACATCTTCCGGACTCTTGGGATCAGGTAACTGAAAGTTAGGTTTATTTAATAGATTCTTAAAGATCTTCTTAACTACCTCCCTCTTGAATGAATGTAGCTTATTTAATCTAAGAGTAGGTAGGTGGTGATATATTGGTATGATATGAAGGTGGAGATATGGAAGGTGGGTGCATCGATGGTAGAGGTGGTGGCAATGGATGTATGCATGAGGTCTCTCATACTGCTTTCATGTACTTTTTACTTTACTACCCTTCTTCATTCTTTCTTCATCTTGAACAATTGTCTTGAAAGGTAATTATTTGGCTTTTTCCCAGCTAACTTGTTGATTAGTTTCTCAAGGTTTTGATTGTAAATCCTTTGAGCAAGGCTGAATATTCTTGAGAAGAATTTCTATATTTGGATAGCTATGATTTGCATTTCATGTTTTCCACACGAGAATATAATCAAAGGGACTTATTTAGATTTTATTGTGCCTACGAGGTCACCCATAATTGATCTTAATGATGAAGAGAACTCAAGCAAAGTCTTCCAACCTCTGACAGGTGCCAATCAAATGCAATCCCTCTTTGAAAGCGTCAAAGAAAATGACTACCTCATGCAACACTCAGTGTATATATCGCCAAGGTTTTCCATCAAAGATCTTGAAGGATGGTGGCTAAAACCCTTAGGATATTACAATTCCTCAGGTAGGTCTACCTTTGGAGCAGATGATCCAGCTTGTGTGCTTTCTTCACTTATTCCACCATATGTTTTATATCTCTTTTTTAGGGCATGGAACATGTGACCTTCTATCTCTGTATTACTCCATGGGAGCTCTTGGTCACATGCAACAAATGGTTCCTCTAGAGTAGTTTCTTCTGGATGCCACTTGAAGTGGGATTATCGAATAATTTCAACTCTTTTTTATCCATCTTATCTTTCTTCATTTAGTTGTTGATGAAGGTGTTGGGTTGAATGAATTGTGTCTTCTTCCTACAACACCCTATCTTGATCCCTAGGAGGGAACCCTAGTATATATGGACTTTCTTTGAGTCCTCCAAAGGTCCCATCAAAATTGACTCCATCTTCCTCATTGAATTGCCCCAAGGAGTTCCCTCTTCTCAAGTCGAGTGATCTCATCTAAAGAGTCTAAACAGGACACTCATGATGATAGTGGGGCCTCACTCAATACATACCTTGTACTATTGTTCTAGGAGGGTATGCTCACAGACATATGTTGATCACTAACCTTGGTGAACGACCATGGAAGGATTGCCATGGACACTACATCTGTATCCTCACCCTTCTACCACTAATCTTCTTTGTGGAGACAAATCTGTAACTATTCGTTGTGGCTAGTGGGTGACTCACGGTGGCTTTGGGTCGACATTCCTTCTTCTCCGTAGCTGAGGTGGGAGGTCAAAAAGGAGAGCTCGACCTTAACTCAATGAGTGGAGTAGATGGAGTGGGATCCTTTAATCATAGCGGGATCACCAATGGCGCTGGTCTTTCCCCGGATGGGGGCTTATAAATCTTATTTGGAATGGGGGATGTTGTGAGCTGGATAGGCAATAGTGAGCGGTGGTGCGGCAGGGTACCACCAACTCTATACCTACTCCTCATGTGACGAGTAGCACCGATAAGGATGATGATGTTTGAATGATCGGCCCTAGTAGGGCGATGATCAGGAAAATCCATCCAGTGGTAATACACGAAAACCTCATTGCTCCCTCTACTTATCTTGCAGCCTCCAAGGCTCTCTCCTCTGAATTTTACTTGACTCTCCTAGGGATAACTCCTCGGGTAGAAAACTATACAGACTCAAGCATGTAGGCTCGGCCAACTGGCAAGGCTATCTAAGCCATAGTGCTTCTATGGACCCCATGTACTAAAATATGCTGGTGGTGGAGGTAATGCAGCAATCTTCCTGTAGTATTCCTCTCTATCTGAGGCTGAGAGGGGTGGAATCTACTACCACTCAAATGTGGAGAGGTCTCACAAGGAGATCCCTCCCCAGCCATATGGGAAGCGGCATTCATCTCTCTCTCTCTACCCTCTTATGATGTCACTTGACCCTATGGTTCTTGTTGTGGTGCTGTGTACATATAGGTATGGTAGAGTGAGAGCTAGAACCCACCTCAAATGTGGAGAAGACTATCTTAGAATCCAAGATAACCTTCCCCTTTAAGATGTCAAAAAAAGGGAAGTAGCCCTTGCTATAGGAGCTTGCCAAATGGAACAACTGCAAAAAAACTAAAACTAGCAGGTAGAAGGAACAACTGGCCTTCCTCTTTAGTGGAAACTAATCGGATGGCATATCAAATGGGATGGTGGCGTGCCACCACCTCCTCTTGCTATAGTGAGGGTTGTCCCTCAATAAATTCTCACCCCTCAAAACCATGGCCAGTAGATGACCGGTGGAGCCAGTAGAGCTGACTAATCCAGCTAAGTTTAGGGGGAAGTAAAAACAGAACTTGTTGGGAGGCATGGATGTTGTACTAACTGAGGATTGGAAGAACTAACTGCACTAAAATCTGCATTGTTAAAATATAGCTTAGCCAGACACTTTCCTTGATATTCACCTTCAATCATTGATCTCAAGATTTGAATTAAAATTTGAACCCACACTGAACATCTTAAGGATGTTAAGTGGGGTTCATTAAAATTTTGGAGAGATTTTGGATATTAAGGAGAGTCTTTTTCATTTGATTTTGATTTAGAACCTATACTCAACTGATTTAGGTTGGTTGGTGGGGTTCTAAAATTTGAGGGGAGATTTTCATGGAGATATTTGTGTTTTGTGCATCTTGTTTGAAAATATTGATAGTTTGAAAGACCTCTACTTAGCAAATTTAGGTATGCCAAGAAGAGGTTCTAATAGTGTATTTAAAATATTTTTGCTTGTGAAGGTTTGATTGTGTGATATTTTGATTTGAAAATGGGGCTTCTTACTTAACAAATTTGGTATGTTAAGTAGATGCCACATGTGTTTGATTTGTGCTTGATGATGAGACTTTCACTTAACAAATTTAGTATGCTAAGTGAAAGTCAAATGTGATTGTGAGATAGATTTACTTTTTTTTTTAAGATGGGAGTCTCACTTAATAAATTTGGTATGTTAAGTAAAAGCCCCAAATGTGTTTGAGATTTTTTTTTTTTTTTTTTTTTTTTTGAGAATGACTCTCACTTAACAAATGGTATGTGGTTTGACATGAAAATTGGATCCTTATTTAACAAATTTGGTATGTTAAATAGGATCAAATGTGTGTTGAAATGCCCTCACTTAACAAATTTGGTATGTTAAGTGAAAGTCAAATGTGTTTATGATTTTGAAATGAAACTCACTTAACAAATTTGGAATGTTATGAAAGTCAAATGATTTATGATTTTGAAAATGAAACTCTCACTTAAAAATTTGGTATGTTATGAAAGTCAAATGTGTTTATGAATTTGAAAATGAAACTCTCACTTAAAAAATTTGGTATGTTAAGTGAAAGTCAAATGTGTTTATGATTTTTGAAAATAAAACTCTCACTTAATAAATTTGGAAAAGTAAAGTCAGGTTTATTTTAAATTAGGTTCCTTGTTCTACAAGGGCAAGCCCCATAGTTAATTACATCCTAAGGAAGGGATTCCTTAGGAATACCATTAAGGTAAATGATCATTGTCCCCAAAGATTTCAATAGGTAGGACTATCAATTGATTAGTTTATTTTGGTAGATCAAATAGGATTGATGAAATAGAGAGAGTTATTATTGAAGCCAAGGAAGAAAAGTAGGAGATGCTCATGATGCTAGGAAACCTAGTGAGCAGCTCAAATTATCCTATGATTGGGCTTTATATTTTTGAAATTTAATTATTCATTTGAGTTGAATTTTTATTGAAAATTTAGGATTTATAATTCCATAATACAAGGTTATGGAAATGCCTAAGAAGTGAGAATTTATGCTTATGGCCCATAGAAGGGAGAAGCAACCTTAGAACCTAAATCTATGGAGCTTTAGCAAGGGCCAAAAGCAAGACCTAAATCTAAGGCGAAAATGCTTATTTTATTTTCCTCCATAAGAGAGGATAAACTACCTGATTGCTTGGACTTACAACCGCCTAGGGGTGGCTGCCAACTAACTCCTCCTACAAATTTAAATTCATGTAGGCAAGTCATAGTTTATGCAAGATAGCTGAAAATTTTAGAAAGAGTCTAAGTCCTTAACCTCACTCTAAGAGACTAGATCATGTAAGGCATGAAAATGACTAGATCTAATAAAGCATATTACATTTTATTTTTATTTTTTGGACAATCATTTGACTCGCTTATTGGATTCATATGCCTAATGCATGAGAAATAAAATTGGGCCAAAATCAAAAGGGAGGTGTGTTTCCACCATACTCAAAGGTCAAGCCAAGTTTCTCGGCAAAGGTGGAAGCCCTCCAATCAAGAGTGTAACAATATGCTTTTACATGATATAAAGAAATACTCATCCTAAGGGTTGCTAATTCTTTTATCTAGATTTTAATTTAGTTTAAATGAGGTTATGAGTTGTTTATTTTAATTTTGAGTTGATTAATTTGGTAGAAAATTTATTTTTCCTAAGTGCCTAATCGTCATCCACATACATCAAAAGAAGAAACTAGAAAAATGATATTTTAATGCATTAAACATCAAATATTTTATGCTAAAGAAAAGAATAAAAGGCCATTTGTGGTAGCACAACAAACCGAAAATAAAGGGTAATTTCTACCCTTATACAACCTAGATTATAAATGAATTAATTTACAATCAAGGAAATTCATTTTATGGTCTTCATTTCTTTTCTTTTTACTTTTTTCTTTCTTCTTTTCTTTCTTCTTTGGTTCCTTCTATGGTTAAGGTTCTTACATGGTACAAAAATAAGCTATGACCAATGCTCATCCTAATCCCCCATAACATTCATTCCAAAATCCTAATTGTAAAAAATTACAAGAAAAATAAATCTAACAACACCAAAACAAAGATTAGCTAAAATCGCATGTATATGACTTAACATAACAAACCAAGTAGGCCTATTGATTATGCTTGTGGGTATAAGTACACAAAAAAGATTTATATTTTATTCAAATTATTTTAAACACAATTTGTTAAAATCACATATTCATACATGTACAAATAATACATCACAAAATAAAAAAGAAACATCAAGTATGCCTTAACCTAAAGCTAGATTTAAATAATTTTAAAAAGGTTATTTAGAAACTATTTTATTTAGACATTTTAAGTAAGTGAAGATGTTCAAATGGAAGTGTTTAAGATGCAAATTTTATTTTGTATTTTTTGGTTTATTTTATGAATCTACAATTAATTATATGTTTAAGAAGGGAAAAGAGGATTCCTTTCTTATAAGTATAATGGATTCATATTTGATGTTTAGAATGTTTTATTATGTATTTTAATGAATACTAAGTTTAGATTTTCCTAAACAAACCCATTCAAAAGAAACCATTTTAAAAAGAAAGTGAAAATATCACTACACATCACTTATTTTTTTTTTACATGTATAACTTTATAATAATAAGCATATAATGTAAAAATAAATGTTTATCATTTATGATTTATGAAATTAAAAGAAAATAATTTTATATGATTTATAATGATATAGCTTTTTTATATTTTCATTTATTTTATTTATAAAAAAAATATTTAATCATATTTTATAATATTTTAGAAAAATGAAAGTTCACAAATTTGATTTTGATGAATATGAAACATTTCCATTAAAAAAAACTAAAGCATGAAACACATTCACCCTAATTAATTCCTAAAGATAATCTTATGAAATAAGAAAGCTTAAAGCAAATCTAGTTATTTTTAAGGAAGATTTGATTTTGTTTTTGAATTTGATTTAATTTGAAAAATATGAGGTGAGTTTGTTGCTCCTAACCCATTCCCACATATGTTTGTTGAATTTGTTCTTAATTTAGATGATTTTATATGTTGTTTAGGTTAAGGTATGAATTAAGTGTTAATTACCCCTTTCCCTACACTACCTTAGCATAGTTAAACAAATAACTATGAGCTAATGATATAACATAAAATCATATAAGAAATTTAAATCAGCAATGCACTTAAGAAAGAAAGGTACCTAATGTAATTGGCTCAAGATTAAGGATTAATTAAGCTAATGGGTTTATTTTAAGTAATTTCATAACACCTCTCACACATGTGAGTTGAGTTTTGATTTCCTTAATTGTACTTAGGCTCTTGAACACCTAAGCATCTACCCAAGATAGATTAATTGAGTTATAGAAAGTTTTAAAATTTTATGAAATTAATTAAGGGGGTAATTAGTAAATTAACCTTTAATTAAGGTTGGATTAAGAAGAAAGGGGGTTTAAGAAATATCTTGGAAAGTATCCCAAAATTATTCCCTAAATCATATTCACTTAGCAAAACTTAATTGACTCAATCAAAGGGTTAAACTAATTATACCCTTAATTAAGCTTAATTACATTAAGAGAGTGATTAATGAATGAACTAGCAATTCTAATTAACCACAATAAATCCCAAGAAAATTTGGGAGGTAGATTCATCCACTACTATGCCCAAGAAGTTTGGGATTAATCAGGAGTAATTAGGGTAATTAAAAAATAACATTCCTAATAAAACTAGAGAAAAGCACTATTTAAAAATCCATTGAAATTATTTTAGAATATTCTATGTTTAATTATCTATCCAATGCAATTTATTTCATATTTTTCAAATTTTTCTGGGCTTAGATATCAATTTAGGAAGTTTGCATGATTAATTAAATAATTTAATAGCCTAATTAAATGTTTAATCTCGTCGGCGTCACGTGGACCACTGATGCAACATGCGCTTTCCATGTGGCTTGACGGGATTTAATATTTAAGTTGTCACATCATAGACATCGCTATACGCTTTCACCGCCCGATCAAGGATCGATACCGAGGTTAAAGTCGCAAATTTAAAGGAAATGAATCACGTGTTAAATGGTCGTCCATCCAAAATATGCAAATTGATGGCCCATTATCCTTCCATATTCTTCTTTGTGAGGAATGCACACTGTCCATCTTCTAAGAGAAGATCTGAGCATGATTGAGCTCAGATTGGATTGAAACTCAACCCAAACCATCTAAAGGTAATGGGGATCACATCTAACAGCTAGAATCTTATGGGGTGACACTTGACTTCATAAAGTACCAAACCACAAAGTTATGCTCGAATGGCATACCTCACCCGAGGTGATCACCCACTCACTCTTGGAAAGCTTCATGGGAAATGAAGCTTTGTTGAGAGTTTGAGGTCAAGAGATTGGGTGGATCCTATGGGCCAACTACCTTCCTTCCTTGCGCTTTGATAAAAATAGTACCCTCCCTTCCCTTTGGAGCTTGGGAAAGCTGAACTGATTTCCCAGGATGCTTGCAAAGGAATTAGGTCATATTGAGGAGAATGGATATTCAATGAGCTCCCTATATCAATCTATGAAAATCAAGAAAAGGAATTATTGCTTAAGAGAGCTTTGGAGGCCGGGAAATGACTTCTCTCCTCTTGCTCAATCAAATGGTGGATGTAATGAATCAAATTAGGGGAGTATATCTCCCTAATCGAAGAACAAAGAGATGCCATTTTAATCTAGTTTACCCTATTCAATGGGCTATTTGATCTATTTAGAGTGGCATGCCATTTGATTTTGGCCAGAGGAGGAGTGGGTGAGGTGGCCATGTGCTCAAACAAGGTGGAGGGAGGATTCCATGTGGCCATTCTCAAAGGAGGTGGTCAATTTTGGGTTTAGCTTGGGTTTGGCTGACCCAAACCCATTGCATCATGTGCACTAAGTTCATCAGTGACCATTTGGTCCACTAAAAGGATGTCAAGTGTCCATGAAAAGGAATTCATAAAATTCCAAGTGGTTTTGATTTTGGGTCACCCTATGGCCTAGGGGTAAAATGGTAATTTGGGTTGAGTTTCAATTTGAATATATTTGGTATGCTTGAAAAATGGATTAGGCCAAGTTTCATTGAATTTGGAGTTGGTTTGATGTGATTTGGCTCATGTTGACCCATTTAGGTCAAAATGGGTCAACTTGGGTCCAGTTGACCAACTGGTCAAATTGGGTCAAACCAAGAGTTGAGTAAAGTTCATATGACCATTTGAAATGTTTTTGTCGCTTTGGTTTGATTCAATTTAGTTTATATTTGGTTTTGGTTCAATTGAGTTTATTTAGGTCAAATGGGTTAAGTTGACCAAATTGACCCATTTGACCTATTTAGGTTAGGTCTTGGGTTGGTTCATGTTTGGTTGGTCATATGAAGTGGATTAGTATCTTTGTTTCCAGTCAATTTGGTTTATATTTGAGTTTGGTTCAATTTGACCTTTTAGGTCAAGTTAGTTTCATGGTCAATTGGGCTAGGTTAGGTCTAGTTGGCCAATTAAGGCTTTGGTCAAGTTCAACAATCATTTTGGAATGAACTTGACCCATTGGTTTTAATCAATTTGGCTTAGATCAAGTTTTGACATATTTTGACTTTTAGGTCAAGTTGGGTCAACTTGGGTCAAGTGCCCAATTGGGCTAGGTTAGGCTCAAATGTTGACTTGTCAAGTTCAAACATGATCATGAATGAACTTAGATCATTGGTTTCAATCAATTTGCCTATAGATTTTGGCTATTGGGTTTCATTTTGGCTAAGTGTTGACTTGGTCAACCCTTAGGTTTGACTTGGTTTGACCTAATTTGAGTGATTGATCATCTCATGATGATTGTTGATCATGATGAGAGGCTTAGGTGGGCTTAGTTCAATCCAATTTGGTTAGGATTAAAATTTGGCTCATAAGGGTACTTTAGGTCACTTTAGGTCACTTTGATTGAACTCACATATGGACTTCTGATTGAAATATAAATCCATTTGCAAGTGGTTTGAAGTCAAATGAGTTTTGATTCATTTGATAATTCAAGTTCAAGGGTGAACATAAGTTTGACTTAGGTTTGATTTTTGAATTGATTTTGGATTTGGTGATTGAGGTTTATGTTTATATTTGGATTCATGATTGAAGTATTGATTGAATCATGAAGAAAAATCAAGGGTTTGGCTTGATTTGAAATTGATTTGGCTAAGTTCAATATTTTGACTTTAAAGGCTTAGGTTGGATTTTGATTGAATTTGAGATTGATTCTTGGAGTTGATTTTGGTTATTTAAATTTATATTTCATTTATATATGTGAATATAAATGAGAATATAATTTATGAGAAACTTTCAAAGATTTGAAGTGATTTGAACTTGATTTAGGCTAAGTCCTTAAGAGAGAAATAAAGTGCTTAGGAAAGATTTTTGATTTTAAATTTGAATTTTGGATTTAGTTTGATTGATTTAAATTTATGTTTCATTTATATATGGGAGTATAAATGAGAATATAAATGAGTTATGAGAAAATTTCATGAGTTTGAATTAATTTAGATTTGATTTAAGCTAAATCCTTAAGAAGGAAATAAGGAACTAAGGAAATATTTTGAGCTTAATTGAATTTTTGATTTAGTTTGATTGATTTAAATTTATATTTCATTTATATATGTGAATATAAATTAGAATATAAATGAGTTGTGAGAAAATTCCATGAGTTTGAATTGATTTAGATTTGAAAGGCTAAGTCCTTAAGAGGGGATTAAGGACTTAGAAATATTTTGGAATTTCAACCATGGGCTTCAATCATAAGTTCAATCATGAGTTTCAATCATGTCATTTGAGTTTGGAAAATCAATTAATTGATTTGTTTGATGTTGATTTGATTTGAGTTTGACTTGAAGGAAGGAAGTGAGGAATGTGGTTCAAGCTATAGGCAAATTTTCCTAACACCCCAAGGCATGACCTATTCCTATAACTACTCTTCTAAGTCTCTAGGGCTAGGTTAAGTGTCCACCTAATCACTAGATGTGTCTTAAGACTAAGGATCTTAAAGTCTAAGAGGAGTCCTATGTCTAAGATGGGTTGAGAGCTCATCCTAAAAATAGGTCAACAAAGGGCCAATAGGTGTGGTGTGACAAAGAAGACGTATTGACCAAAATCAACAACAACATCAAGCACCAACAAAGACACTCTACCCTAACCCAAGGTGTAAGGAATCAAGAGCTTAGTATAATGTGGCTCTACTTATGTCAAGGACATAAAAGATGGGAGGAATCTACTAGGAAGAGTATGTGAACCTTCCACTAGGGAAGGTTCAAGTCATCTACAAGGGGATGAGAGGTTTGACTTGATTTTGAGTCTTGTTGGAGAGAAATTTGATTTGTTTAATTAAGTTTCGCTGGGAAAGAGGTCTTAATTTGTTTCAATTTGTTGTTTGTTTGATTGTGTTTGTTTTGACTCCACCGAGGATAGATAAGTAAACTCACAACTAGGGAAGCGAGTTCAAGTCATCCACAAAGTGAAGAAAGGTAGTGAAATTCGCTAAGGGATTAGAATTTTGGATTCACTAGGGAACTAGAAAGATTTGCATCTCACTGAGGAGGAGCAAAAGATTTAATTTAGATTGATTGATTATTTTTATTTGTTTCATATTTTTAATTTTGGATTTTGAAATGGACCATATTGTGATTGAGTAGAGCCATGAAGGCCTATGACGAGATTTACCAATCAAAGGGTAGTCTAAACACATAGTAGGACTAACCAAAAGGGATGCCTTTTGTATCAGCTTAGGAAGAAAGCATAGTAGACTTACATCCTCCAAAGTAGGGACTAGTTCTGGGTGATCTGGCAAGGCAAGGATTGAACCCAACCTAGCTGTTATTGAGTGAATGCCACTAGGGGACTTAGATCAACTCAAGATAGTCAAGATTAATTTCATTTTTTAGATTTTTTTTGATGGATCCCATTGGTTTTGCCTTGAAATAGGGCCATGGAGGCCTAGACCTAATTGAGACTTACCAATCCAAAGGGAGTAGTCTACCAACCATAAGGTAGGACTATCCAACCAAGGGGGAGCCTTTTTGTTTACAATGGTCAAGTCTTAAGATGAAAGTGTGAAGACTCACAACTTCTAGAAACAAGGAACCAGGGTGATGGGTTGGCAGCAAATCGAACCGACTAGGTGACTATTGAGTGAATGCCAGGGGACTTAAATCACTCAAAGATAGTCAAAGATTAATTTCATTTTAATTTATTTTGATGGATTCCATTTTGTGATGGATCATCTTGAGAAGGAGCTTATCGCCTAGACTTATCTCAGTTCTTGAACCAAAGGAGTAGCTTCGATGGGGAGAACTATCCAACCAAAGGAGTGCCTTTTGGTTTGCAATGATCAATTTAAGGGAAGAAAGCTTCGGGGACTCACATCTTCCCACAAAAGACACTTTGGGGTGATCGTTGCTTTGGGCAACAAATCAAACCCACTAGGGATGCGTTTTGATAATCATGCTAGAAAGAATGCATCAGTCTTATATCTTCCAAAGTGGAATGACTCGGGGTAACCTACTTATGGAAAAAATGAACGACCTAAGGGTGACTGAGTGAGTACCGACCAGGGATTTATCTCAACTCGTAGTCGCAATTCTATAGGGAGTTCTGGCCTAAAGATAGGATGCTGCTTGGGAGCCCTTTGGGGCTTGAATTCTAATCCACAAGGAATTATTATTTGTTTGTTTAGTTTGTTTATCATGGACCCTATTAGCTTATGAGGGATCAAATTGAGAAGGAGCTTATATCAGCCTAGACCTATCTCAGATTTACTAAACCAAGGGAGAATATGTGCATCCACTATTCTCCAACCACAAGGGTGGCTACTAGGAAAGGGGGACTGTCCAATCCAAAAGTAACCCGGGTAGTGTCTAAATGGAGTCGCAAAGGACATGATCCAAATAGAATGCCATAGGAGAGAGAGAAGGGCTTAATCCAAAATCTTAGAGAAGATGACATGGCTAGTCATATATCAAATAGGTATTGGCCAACTCAAGAGAAAGCTGGGACTCACATCTACCAAGTGGTGTATCCACCAGGGTGAGTATGTCGACATAGAACATCAACCAACCTAAGGTGCCCATCAATTTTGCAACAATCAGAAGAAAGCTGGGGACTCACATCCTCCATAAGGCGATTGCTTTGGGATAGTCTATCTTAGGTGCCATCCATCCTAGGCGACTCTTGTGAATGCCACTAGGAGACTCAAATGTAGTCGAGAGGAAAGGAGCCTCTAGGGGACTTATCCTAAACCTCAAATATACTTAACCTAGTTAGATCATGATGATTAGTTCAAGAAAAAAGCCGGGGACTCACATCTTCTTAAACAAAATCAACATGAGATAGCTTGGCTGAAGTCTACCATACTAACAAGGCACTCATTGGTTTAATGGTCAAGTTAGAAGAAAGTGTGGGACTCACATCTTCCAAACAAGTGACCAGGTGACATACTAGTGGTAGCATGTAGACGACCTAGAGCTAATGAGTGAGTGCCACGGGCTTGCTCCCACATCAAAGTAATAAGACAAAAGATATGTGTTTATTTTGTGCTTGTGAAAGAGGAATAGGATCTTGGGTTCTCTCACACCTACCCTAAAACACGCTAAAGATTTTGATGAAATGGTGCCACGGATGGCAACTGGGAAATTCCCACTACGCTTAGGTTTTCTCACACCTAACTTAGTTGTGTTAATCAAAATAGGATGCCTCTTGGGTTCTCTCACACCTATTCTAATAGTGCTGAGAGATTATGTTTGTGTTGTGAAAGAGGGATAGGATGCCACTGGGGGACTCTTACACCTAAACATGTCATGTGGATTCACAAGACAAGCTTTGAAGAAAGAAGATTTTGATGAAATGGAATTAGATTTTTTATTGATTGATAGAATTATTTTCAAACATGATTTTTGTGGGTAATATTTCTTCAAATAGAGCCCATTAATTGGAAGCATCAGGTGTTCCCCTTTACAATCAATAAGCTGATAAGATCCTCTTTAGTAGGCCTTCTCTATGACATAGGGGCCTTCCCAAGTGGGTTCAAACTTGCCTCCCATCTTTGAGGCAATTGGTCTCCTTAGGACTAACACAAGTTCTCCTACTGAAAAGACCTAGGGCATACCAACTTGTTGTGAGCTTGAATCATTTTGGCCTTGTATACTCGAGGTTCGGCATGCCCGTGGGTGACTCTCCTCAAACCTTGAGCTCTTCTAACCACAACTTTGCATTTCTTCTAGTGATCTTTACAATGCTATCCTTAGTGATGGAAGCTGAACTTCTAAAGGTATAACAACTTCATACACATACACTAAGGAAAATGAGGTAAATTGAGTTGGAGTTTGGTATGTGGTACGGTAGGCCCACAAGGCTTCAACCCACTGCTCATTCCACTACTTCTTGTTGTCATCAAGAGTCTTCTTTAGTATTTGGATTGAGAGTTTTGTTGAATGCTTTTGCTAAGCCATTTGCTCTGGGGTAGTAGATGGTGGAGTATCTCTATCTATGTCTTTTGGCAAAATTGATCTTGGTGCTTTTGAATGCGGTACCATTATCGGATATAATTCATCGAGGCACACAACTATATGATATGGTTCTAAAAATTGAAGCACATGCTAGTTGTGACTCTCACTGGGATTGCCTCACCCACTTGGAAAAGTAGTCGGTGATAGCTAAGATGAAGATGACCCTTGGAAGAAGGAGGATCAATCAAACCCACAATGTTAGGTACCCCAACACTCGAATGGCCATGAGGCCAATGTAGGGTGTAGAATGTTGGGTGGTTGGTGGAGGACACATGTACGACATTGATGGCATCTCCAGCTACATCCATGCATCTATCATGGAAGGCCGTAGTATCCTAGTCTCATGATCTTCATCTTCATCTTTGGATCGGATTGATAAGCTCCACATAGACCTGAATGTACCTCGATTATAATACCATGGGCTTCGTGTTTATCTAAATAACATAACCACATTTTGGTCAAAGGACCATCGGTACATGGTGCCATCAACGAGAGCATAGAAGAGAGCTCTCGGTTTCACCTAATGGGCTTGTGACTTTTGTTGAGGAAGTTTGTTAGTGTTCAAATACTCCATGAACATTTGCCTCCAATCCAGCTCATTGTCCTTATAGGCAACGGTAACCTCCCCTTCAAGAGAAAGTCTCTCGATGAGTTCAACATCAATAAGGGATAGGACTTGTCTATTTTGGACCCTTATTGGAATGGACTCATCTTTCGAACATGCCAATTCTTTGGCAAGTTTGGCCAAAGCATCTACTACATTCTTTGCTCGGGGAACCTTGTAGATGGTGACTTCAAGATTTGGGCCAACAGCTTCATGGTATACTCATGGTAATGATGAAGCTTGGGTTTGAGAACCTATAGGACGACAATCGGTTGATGACCAAGAGAATCCCCAAAGATGTTGATGCTCTTCACGTGATGGAAAACTCAAGAATGGCAATCAAAGCCTCATACTTGGCTTCATTATTAGTGCAGGGGTTGGAAAGATAGTATGAGAATCTCATCACATCATCGGATCTAGAGTTAAAGAACTATTCTACCCCACCTTTCTTGGAAGAGTAGATTGGTGCTTCCCCTTTATGAAGTTGCACCATCAAAATACATCTCCCATCGGGTGTCAACCTCCCTAAGTTCATGATTTGTTCATCGGAGATCATCACTAAGCAGAATCGGTGAAGTGGGTGTGTTAGAAATCGCTAGTGCTTATCCTTTTACCCCATGGAGAATGCGAATGTGATATCAAATTGTGAGAGAATCATGGACCATCATGCCAAACATCCGGATAGCATTGGTTGTCATGAGATCTTGGATTGGTTTTGGAAATCAAGTTCACCTTATGAGAGAAAGTATATAGTGTAGCTTTTGGATGCAAAGATCAAAGCTAGGTAATATTTCTCAATAGGTGGATAGTTCACTTCAGTAGGAATCAGACGATGACTGAGGTAGTAGAGAGCACTCCCCTTCTCTTCATCTTTGGCATGGGCCAACAGAGCTCCGAGAAAGTCATCCAATGCAGCAATATAGAGGATGAGTGGCCTGCCCAAGATAGGAGCTGCTAGAACTATGGCTTCACCAAATACTGCTTGATATCTTCAAAGGCATGCTAACACTTATCATCCCACATGAACTTGGCATCCTTTTGACAAGTCGAGAATGGCTTGCATCTCCACGATAGGTTGGAAATAAAGTGTCTTAGATACCAAAATCCTTGAAAATGAGTTGAGTTAAACTCTTAGGAGGTGGCATTTCTAAGATAGCTTTAATCTTTTCTGGATCTATTTCTATTCTCTGGTGTCGGACAACAAACCCAAGAAATTTTCCTAAAGCTACTCTGAATGCACACTTTAGGGGATTCATTTTGAGGTTATATTATCTTAACCGTTTGAAAACTACTCTTAATTCAAAGAGATGGTCTCCCATTTAACTGCTCTTGACTACTAGATCATCAACATAGCACTCAACCTAATGATTGATGAGTTTATTGAAGATCTGAGTCATGGCCCATTGGTATGTAGCACCAGCATTTTTAAGGCCGAAAGGCATGACCCTATAATAAAAAGATTCGATTGGGGTTCAAAAGTATTTCTTTCATCTTAGAGACATCTTGATTTGGTTTATAGCTAGATGACTCCATGAAAGAAACATGAGATGAGGCAATGTCCACCATTAGTTCTGGTATAGGAAGAGGAAACTCATCCTTAGGACATGCCTTATTTAAGTCCCTAAAATTGATGCATATGTAAATTTGGCCATTCTTCTTCTTAATTGGGATGACACTGGCTAACTAGGTAGGGTATTTTTTCTTCCTTGATGAAACCAGCATCAATCAATTTCTTGACTTCAGAAATGACCTGTTATTCAATTTCTAATCGCATGCATCTAGGAGTTTACTTGATAAGATTAGCGCTAGGATCTATTTCTAGCTTGTGGAACATTAGAGATAATCAGGCATCTCTTCATAACTCCATGCAAATCAATCTTAAACAGTCAATAGCTAAGTCATTGGTTTCTTCTTCATTCATGAGCTATGTCGAGCATGCATTTTCTTATCCCAGGTTGATTTTTTTTAAGTTTGTCAACTGTTGAATGGATCTCCTCTTCAAATTCTAAAGGTGCATCCTTGATTTGAACATCATAGGGATCATCTAAGGTTTCTAAACACACATTCTCATAAGAGTTAGTGTTGTATGAAAAGAACCTATCAGACTCCAAATGATTAGTAACAACTATGCAATAATCATCATCATCGACTGGACCCATTGTACTGAATCCTAGTCATACTCTTGATTGTGCTTCCCTGCCTGTATTGTTCCACACCTTCTCAAAATACTCTGGCCTATGCTTGGACCATGCATGAGTCATCCTCTAACTCCATGCAAATCAGTACCTCTACCTCTGCCTGGTGGAGGTTGAGTCATCCTAACACATGTACATAATGGAATGATAGGTGAAAAAATGAATATCTTGATCTATTTTTTTCATCAATTATCCTTTTTGTTCACTTGGATTTTCACTTTTTCTTTTTCTTTTCTTTTTGCTTTTTTTTCTTCTTTTCTTTTTTCTTTTGAATTTGAGTTTTGTCCAAGTTCACGAGGGTGTTTTGATGAAGATAGTATGTCACATCCTCATATATCTCAACCTCTCTAACTAAAAATAGCTTTTCATCTCCTTTGACATAGTACTCAATCCCATACTTTATGAATTTGATGCACTGATGGAGGGAGGCTAGAATTATCTTATTTTGATGTATCCAAGGCCTTCGCAGCGGTGAAGTATTCAATCAATGATGTAAAACTTGCTTTCTTGTCACTATCTCCAAAGGAAAGGTAACATGGTAAAAGCCCACTCACCTTGTCCATTGAATTCCTTCAACATCATATTATCTCCTCGGAGTGTGGAGATGTCGATCCTCAAATAGGCAAGAGTCTTTAAACTCATAATGTTCACTGCACTGTGACTTCACGGAGAATCAATCCCAATGTCAATTGTAATGGGAGGAGGTTGTTCCATGTCCCACGAGAAGTCTTCATCTATGAAAGTGATCCCAGGCTTCTCCGAATAATGTGCCTCACCATAGTGGTTAGTTAAGCTAAATATCAGGATCAAAGAGCATTGATTAATGATTCTCTTAACTCTTTAGATAAGACAAGGGCATCGATATGCTTAGCAGATGGCAACTTTCTTAGATGAGAGAGGACATTATAGTCCACCTTGGGTTGATCCTCACAAGCATATCCAAGGTGGAGCATCTTTTGGAGGAGCTTCTTGATCCTCCCAAACCAATGACTTATTTTCTCTATCTTGAGGTGCTGCTCTAAGAGGTAGAACCTTGCCACTATGGAGGTTGACTTTGGTGATCTCTTATGGCAGGGTAATGGAAGGTTCTACCTGCATTAGGCTCATAGCTTCTCTATGGGACCCTCAAAATGGGATGATTCCAAGTCTATCTCAAGAGGCATAGCATTGGTAGGAAAGTCAACTATGAATCAAGGAAGATCGTATAATTTATTTAGACTTGAAGAGTTATTAGGAATAGATTCTATCAAAAAGTGACAGATGTAATTCAAGCTAGCTTTATTCTTCAATTTCTTGGATTTTATAGGAGGTACACAGTAGAAATCAAGAAAAGTAAGAGGGGTGAGGGATTTGATGCCCTCATCCATCGATACAAGATGTCTACTAGAAGAAGAACTAGATGAAGTAGTGGTAGTCCGATGTGGTAGGCTATAAGGTGGACTTCGATTAGGTGGTTTGCTACTTGGCTATCTAACTTGCTTCTCTTGAGCTCCCCTTTCCTTGAGTTGGCTCACTTGCAAACCTTCCTTGATGTTGGAGGTTTGAGCTGACTCAGGAACCTATAAGAAAAGTTTTTTAATCTTCTGAATAATCTTTAGAAGTTTTGGATAATGAGATATCCCAACCTTCTTTAGTTTTGGAAGGATCACAAGTATTCCCAAGGATTACCCTAATGGAACTGGATGGTTGTTCCACAAGGTATTCCTTTGGGATAACAATAGCACCGATCTTGAAACTATGTTCAAGCTAGTCCTTAAAGGTGAAGCAATCCTCCCAAATATGGCCTAGCATATAGTGGTAGGGGAAAAAGTTAGGATCATGGATTTTGCCCACTTCCTCTGGTCTCCTAGGTTTGGGTAGCTAAAAATTAGGCTTCTTTGAGAGATTCTTAAAGATCTTCCTGATTACTCCCTCTTAAATGAATAAGTTTAAGTTTATCCAAAGAGTAGGTGGTGAGTATGTATTGCTGCGATGATTAGGTAATGTAGGTCATGGGCTATTGGTGGAATTGATGGTGGTAGAGGTGGAAGCATCGGCTAGAGGGTCTCTCAGGCTATTTCCCTTTATCCTGTTATCCCCCCAGCTTCTTCTATACCTTCTTTAGGCTTTTATCTGGAGAAGGTAATTGTTTGGCTTCTCCTTGCAAGTAGCCTTGTTGATTAACTCAAAGGTTTTGATAGTGAAGCCTTAAGCATGAAGCGGGGCCATGGATATTCTTTAGAAGAATCTCAATGGTATGTTGTTGATAGAATACTCATTTTACTCAATTGTGCCATCTAAGAATGTAGTCAATAAGGGACTCACCGTTATTGTGCTACAATGAGATCACATTTGTTGAGCTCAACAAACCTCTTGATAAAGAGTTGCTCCAACTCACAAAGTCTTCTTGAACTATTAGGAAGTTCAGCATACTAATCAAAAGCTAGCACTACTAGGCTACTAATGAAGAGATAGAAGAGTCAGCATCACTGCCACAACGTTGTAATAACTAGCTCTGAAATGGGCGATGTGCTGCCTTGAGTTCCTACTACCATCAAAACTCTTAAAGGAAGGTGGCATGAAACCCTTAGGATATTGGATTGCATCAAATTCCTCTGGGTAGGGTCTACCCTTTGGGCGATGATCCTCTCGGGCCAAGCTTCCTTTCTTTGCTCAACCATGGACTTGATATATTTTTCTGTATGGAGGTATCCACTACCTTCCATACATGTTGTGCTACCTTGCTACTAGAGGTAAGTCTTGGTGGGTCCAAGACATGCACCAACTTCTGACTAGTCTCGTAGTAGGATGAACTATGGCTTGGTTGAATGCTAAGATACGCTAACAGATCCTCAGCCTCTTCTCCATCTATCTATCTTTTTATCCTTCTTATTTGTCGGAGGTGTTGGGTGAGTGTGTCTTCCTCGCCTCAATACCTTCCATAGTGATGCTCTTTGAGAGGATCCCCGTATCTAACCAAAAGAGTCTCCCAACAATCATCTTCATTAAGATCAAAGCTGACCTTCTCCTCATTATACCAGTCATATCCTATGATCTCCTTCTTCTCCATGAAATAATGAGCTACTATGTCATCAAGAGAATGATCTGTTAAAATTGGCACAAATGATTTTGGCTGACAAGTGATGGGATCAACATCGTGCACTATGAGGCACCAGACCTCCCCTGCTATTGGAGAATCAACCCTGTGATTGTACTCATTGGAAGATATACACTCCTGACTGTCACTGACTCTGTATGGGGTGACACTCCTAGGAGGTTCTATGATCATAGGTGCAACTGGGTTGCCACCTTCTCCCTGTAACTATTTTAACCATCTTTAGATCCTATTGCAGTGGTGATGGTGAAAAGATAACCACTATGCTTTGGGTTCACCATTCCTTTCGCACCACAACTAGGGTAGAAGGTCAAGCGGGAGAGCTTGTTCTCGCCACAGTAGGTGGTATAGATGGAATGGGATCCCTTGGCCATAGCCGAATCACCAATGGTGTCCTCTTCTCCCTGGATGTGGCCTTCATGGCCTTCGATGGAACTGAAGATGTTGAAACATGAATGGGCGATGATGGACGGGGGGTAGAGCGGTGTGGTGGAGACACCATTGACTCTCTCAAAATAGGAGCTCTCCTCCTGTGATGGGTAATCCCCATAAGTAGAATATTATATGTATGATAGATACGGGTAGCAGATCAATTAGTGCGAGGTCCCCACCAAACCTCCACTCTCTCAGTGATATGTTGCATGTGGCCTCCCCCCTCTCTTGTATGCTTCCCCACACTTTGGGGGATAACAGATCTTAAGTCAAATTGAGCCTCAGACTCAGAAAGTTCATAAGCTCTGCCAACCTATAGTAAAACTAAACAAAAGCTGGCATATGACCTCTTACTCTGACTAACTAGGGACTGAAATTAAATCGCTGGTGGAGGTGAAGTAGGGATCCTCCTGGCATCCTCTCTATCAAACCTAGAGAGAGGATGAAATGGGTTTGCTATAACTAGCTAGGAAATCAGAGTTGGCAACTCCTCCATAACTAACCATGTAGTTGCCTCCATCTCCCTAGCGATGCATGTATGGTACTGCTTAATCATGCAATTTTTGTTCCTCCTTTGAGTCTTGGTGGGGCTTGCAGAGTAAGAGCTAGACCCAACCTCAAAATTAGGGGAGACTACCCTTGGAAGGTGCTAATGAGTGGGTGTTAGCCCTCACTAGGCACGAGAAATCAGGCATCACGGCATCGTCTTTGGGCACTTTAAAATTATCCCATCTTCCTCTTGGTGAGGGGATGAATGAACAACTTCTGGGTCACTTTGCCTGCTAACATTGATGAGGGGAGTGCCCTCACAGGTAATCCTCACCCCCTCAAAACCACATCCAAAATGAATGACATGGGTGTAATCAGAATGGGGAAGGCTGTCCTGATCCAAGTCCAAGTCCATCTCATGGGGAAAGGTGAAAACATATTTATGCCATTTATCAAATTGAAACCTACATTGGGAACGAAAGTCTGCAATGTTGAAAATAAACTTGAATTATATTTCTATTGACTTTGAATTTTGAATATAGAATTTGAACCCATACTCAATATTTTACAAATGTTAAGTTGAGTTTAAATGATTTAGAATAGATTTCAAGATTTGATTGGAAGAGAATTTTTGATATAGAATCCACTTTCAACAAATTTGGATATGTTGAAATGGGTTCAAATATTTTGTTTTAAGGATTCTTCCATAGGTTCATATTTGAATTTTAATTTTGATTTTGAGGACCCTTTATTTAACAAATTTGGGTATGTTAAAGTAAAGGGTCAATTTGTTTTTGTTTTGGATTTGAGATTTTTGGGATTTATTCACTTAGCAAATTTGTTTTGCTTTGTGAATCATTTTGTGATTTTGAAAAGAGAAATGGAATTTCTCATTTAGCAAATTTGGGTATGTTAAATGAGAGAAATCAAGTGTGTTTTATTTTTAGAAATTTTTGAAAATATGATTCTTAGCAAATTTAAGTATGCTAAGAAAATCCTAATGTGTTTCTTCTAATTTTGATTTCATTGAAAATGGAGACTTCACTTTAGCAAATTATGATAAGCTAAAATGAAGTTTCTGTTTTAATAATTTAAAATGATTCTTATAATTTGAGTATGCTAAGAAAATCCTAATGTGTTTCTTTTGATTTTGATTGATTGAAAATGGGACTGACTTTTTTAGCAAATATGGTATGCTAAAATGAAGTTTCAAAAATATTTTATTTTTGAAACTTTTTCAAAATAGGATTCTTAGTAAATTTGAGTATTCTATGAAAATCTTAATGTGTTTCTTTTATTTTTGATTTGATTTTGCAAAGTACGACCCTTAGCAAATTTAAGTATTCTAAGGGAATCCTAAAGTGTTTCTTTTGGTTTTGATTTGATTTTTGGTTGAAAGTGGAGACTTCACTTTAGCAAATTTCGTATGCTAGAACGAAGTTCCAAATGTGTTTCTTTTTGTTTTATGAAATGGAAATTTCACTTTAGCAAGTTTGTGTATGCTAAATAAAATTCCAAAAGATGTGTTTAAAATTTTTATGTTTTGGTTTTTTTTTTTGAAAATGGAGACTTCACTTTAGCAAACTTGGTATGCTAAAGAATGAAGTTCCAAATGTGTTTTTTTAATTTTTTTTTGTGAAATGGACATTTCACTTAGCAAATTTGAGTATGCTAAATGAAATTCCAAAAGTGTGTTTCAAACTTTTGTTTTTGGAAAAGGGATACTTCATTCTAGCAAATGGGGTATGCTAAAATGAAGTTCCAAATGTGTTTTGAAAATTTTATAAAGTCCCAAAACTTAATTGACTCAATCAGTTATACCCTTAATTAATCTTAATTACATTAACGGAGTGATTAAGGAATGAACTAGTAATTCTTCTAATTAAGCTACCAATAAATCCCAGAAAAATTAGGGGAGGTTGGAGTCATCCCATTAATTATGCCTAAGAAGTTTGGGATTAATCAGTGGAGTAATTAGAGTATAATTAGTAAAATAAAATTCCTAATAAAACCCAAATCCAAAGAAAAACATTATTCAAAGTCCATTGAAATCATTTTAAGAATATTATATGTTCAAATATCTATCCAATGCAATTTATTTCATATTTTTTAAATTTTTCTAGGCCTAAATATGAATTTAGGAAGTTTCCATGATTAATTAGATAATTTAATATCCTAATTAAATGTTTAATCCTGTCGGTGCCACGTGGACAGCTTACGTGGCATGTGCTTTCCATGTGGGACATCAGTATTCGATATTTAAATTGTCACATTGTAGTGCCACATCAGCGGCGGCGCTACTCACTTTCTCCTCACCCGTCTGATCAAGGATCGGACGGCTGAGGTTAAAGATGCAATTCTAAGGGATTAAATGATGGGATCTACATGTCTTTGATCAGGATCGTCCATCCAAAATGCCTGGATGGACTGCCCATGATCCTTCTCTTTTCTTCTTTGTGAGGAATGGACACCGTCTATCTTCTAGGAGAAGATCTGAGCTCGATTGAGCTCGGATTGGATTGAAACTCAACCTACACCATCTAAAGTTAAAGGGGATCACATCTAACTACTAGAATCTTATGGGGTGACACTTTACTTCACAAAGGACCAAACCACATTGAAATTATGCTTGATTTAATGGCATACCTTGCTGGAGGTGATCACCAGTGCTTGATTCCCTTGGATAAGCTTCATCAAGTGGAGATAAAGATTTGTTGAGAGTTTGAGGTCTTGAGATTGGGTGGATCCTCCTATGGGCCAACTCCACCTTCACTTCCTTGCATCTTTGATCAAAATAGCACCTCCCTTGCCTTTGGAGCTTGGGAAAAAGCTTGGGTGAACTCGATTGAGTTCCCTGAGGATGCTTGCAAAGTGAATTAGGTTGATATTGAGTGTAGACTAAGTTGGATTTTCAGTGGAGCTCCCCTATTTTCAATCTATGAAAATTGAGAAAATGGAATTTGGGAATTGCTTGAAAGAGCTTAGGGAGGCTGGGAAATGACTTCTCTAGCTTCCTCTTGCTCAATCGAATTAAGGACTATGTAAATGAAATCAAATTAAGGGGAGTATATCTCCCCCTAGAGCAATCGAACGGTCAAGCAAGGAGATGTCGTTTGATCTAATTGACCCTATTCAATGGGTGTTTGATCTGTTTAGAGTGGCATGGCATTCAGTTTTGGCCAGAGGAGGAGTGGGTGAGGTGGCCATGTGCTCAAACAAGGTGGAGGGAGGGTTCCATTTGGCCATTTTCAATGGAGGTGGTCAGTTTTGGGTTTGGGTTGGGTTTGGCTGACCCAAACCCATTGGTTCATGTGCATTAGGTTCATTAGTGACCATTTGGTCTACTAAGAGGATGCCAAGTGTCCATGAAAAGGGATTGACCAAATTCTAAGTGGTTTTGATTTTGGGTTGCCTTATGGCCTAGGGGGTAAAATGGTCATGTGGCTTGGATTTCAATTTCAATATATTTAGTATGTTTGAAAAATGGGTTAGGCCAAGTTTCATTGAATTTGGAGTTGGTTTGATGTCATTTGGCTCATGTTGACCCATTTAGGTCAAAATGGGTCAACTTGGGTCAAGTTGTCCAATTGAACAAATTAGCTCAAACAAAGGGTTGGGTCAAGTTCATATGACCATTTGAAATGTTTTGGTGGCTTTGGTTTGATTCAATTTGGTTTTTATTTGGTTTGGTTCAATTGAGTTCATTTAGGTCAAATGGGTTAAGTTGACCAAATTGACCCATTTGACTAATTTAGGTTAGGACATGGGTTAGTTCATGTTTGGTTGATCATATGAAATAGAGTGGTATCTTTGTTTCCAATCAATTTGATTTTTATTTTGAGTTTGGCTCAATTTGACCTTCTAGGTCAAGTTGGGTTCATGGTCAATTTGGATAGGTTAGGTCTAGTTGGCCAATTGAGACTTTAGTCAAGTTCAATAATCATTTTGGAATGAACTTTACCCATTGGTTTCAATCAATTTGGCTCAGATCAAGTTTTGACACATTTTGACTTTTTAGGTCAACTTGGGTCAACTAGGGTCAAGTGGCCAATTGGGCTAGTTTAGGCTCAAATGTTGACTTGGTCAAGTTCTAACATTAATCATGAATGAGTTTTGACCAATGGTTCAATCAATTTGGCCTATGGACCTATGGTAGATTTTGGCTATGTTGGGTTTTATTTTGGCTAAGTGTTAACTTGATCGACCCTTAGGTTTGATTTGGCTTGACCTAATTTGAGTGATTAATCATCTCATGATGATTGTTGATCATGATGAGAGATTTAAGTGGGCTTAGTTCAATCCAATTTGATTAGGATTAGAATTTGGCTCATAATGGTACTTTAGGTCATTTTGGGTCAAGTGGCTTGGTCAAAGCTTGATTTGAGTTTGATTGAACTCACATATAGACTTATAATTGAAATATAAATCCATTTGCAAGTGGTTTGAAATCAAATGGGTTGTGAGAAAATTTCATGAGTTTGAACTGATTTAGGGCTAAGTTCTTAAGAGGGAATTAAAGGACTTAGGAAAGATTTGAACTTGATATTGAATTTTGGATTTAGTTTGAATGATTTGAATTTATATTTCATTTATATATGTGAATATAAATAAAAATATAAATGAGTTGGGAGATAATTCCATGAGTTTGAATTTATTTAGATTTAATTTAGGCAAAGTCCTTAAGAGGGGATTAAAGGACTTAGGAAATATTTGGAATTTCAATCATGGGCTTCAATCATAAGTTTCAATCATGAGTTTGAATCATGTGGCATTGATTTGAGTTTGGAGAAAATCAATTAAGCTGGAATTAATTTAGGTTTAATGTTGATTTGATTTGGAGTTTGACTTCAAGGAAGGAAGTGAGGAATGTGGTTCAAGCTATAGGGTAAGCAAATTTTCCTAACACCCCTAAGGCATGACCTATTCCTATGACTAGCTCTTCTAAGTCTCTAAGGTTAAGTTGAGTGTTCTCCTAATCACTAGATGTGTCTTAAGACTAAGGATCTCTTAAAGTCTAAGAGGAGTCCTATGTCTAAGATGGAGAGGTTGAGAGCTCATCCTAAAAATGAAGTCAACAGTATGTTAAGTAAAAGTCAAATGTGTTTATGATTTTTAAAAGAAAAAAACTTATTTAACAAACTTAGGTATGTTAAATGGAGTTCAATTTGTTCTTATGATTTTCAAAAAAAAAAAAGGGTTCTCATTTGACGTACTTGGACATGTCAAATGAGCTCCAAATATGTCTTGAAGTCCAAGGCTTTGACAAGAAGAAGTTCTATCAGACAAATGCAAATGATGTCAAATAGAATTCAATTTGCTTTATCTTCTCCAAGGGAAGGGGAACTCCCATTTAACAAATTTATGTATGTCAAGTGGGGGGTTCAAATATGTCTTGACTTATCTTTTGTGTGTAGATGATTTATTGCTTTTCATAAATGAGGAAAACTTCAACCCTAGCATATGTGAAGTATGCTAACTAGAGTTTCAATTTTATATCATGATTTTATTTGAAAATAGAATCTCCATCCAATAAATTTGAGTGTGTGGGATGGGAATAGCTATTTCCAAAGAAAATATGCTTTTGAAAAAGACATTAAAAATGGTTGATTTTAATTTTGAAAAGAACCTCCATGTAACAATCATAGGATTTGTTAAACAAGGTTTGGTTATATGTGTTTTGTGCCTTTTTAAAAATTTCTTACAATTTTTTGTGTAAAGATCTCTTATTATGTGGATTTTGAAAAAGTGATGTTGGAAAGACATGTCATTTTGTAGAAGAGTTTTATTTTCTTATTGTTCATGGGATGAACCTTACCTCACCATCAGGATGGTGAAGAGGTTCTTAATTTTGGTCATCTCTTTTGTTTGATTAATTTTAATTTTAACCTATTAGGAAACTAAGGGATTTTAAGACCTACAGACCGAGATCCTAAAACCTAAAGAATAGCTTTTTGCTTAAGGATGAAATAAGCAAAGTGCCAATGGAAAGAATGATAGTCTCGGGCCTATATAAAATATAAGTCCACTATCGATGTTTGGAGACCAAAATTATCTACTAAAGATGGAGAGAGGAACCATCTCCGGAGTCAAAAATCATGGTGTTTATTTTAAGATGTTGGACACCATGATCTTACTACTTGTGAATATGACATTAAGGAATGATGTATGTGGTGTTTATTTTTGATATGTGGGATACCACACAGATCTTAGGGGGTACTTATTGAAGTGATCGAGTATGACATTAAGGAATGATGTACTATCTTGAAAGATAGAAATCACCATATTATAATGGACCTAATCACCTAATAAGGACTCCTAAGGCATGATGGGTCTTCGAATATACCATAGATCTTTCTCCTACTTTACATGGAAAAGTAAAGCAAGGTCTATTTTAAGTCGGGTTCATTAAGTTCCCTATGGAGGCAAGCCCTCATAGTTAATTACATCCTAAGGAATGATAATTCCTTAAGAGTACTCTCAATTAAAGTAGATAATTAAGGTCTCCAAAGATTCCAAGGTTAAAACTATCAAAGGATTGGCTATTTTAGAAAATCAAATGGGATAGACCAAGGAGAAGACCTATTTTTAGAATCCAAAGGGAGAAAGTAGGAAATACTCATGATATTAGGATGCCTAGTGAGCATTCCAATCTACCCTATATTGGGCTTTATATTTTAAAATTAAAGAGAGTTAATTATTTGAGTTGATATTTTATTAGATTATTAGGGCTTATAATTCTACAATATAAGATGGTGGAAATGCCTAAGAGGTGAGGATTTATGCTTGTAGCCCAAAAGAAACAGCTACCTTAGATTCCTAAATTAAGGAGCCTTGGTAGAAAGGCACAAAGATAAATCTAAAAAAATGGTATATGGTTTACCTCCATAAGAGAGAGAATAAACTACCCGACTTGGACTTATTATGCTGGCATGCCTAACTCCTCTACTAAAAGTCTTATGCTTTGCAAGATGGCTAAGTTGTTATTTATTTTGAAAGGAGACTAAGTCCTTAAACTCACTCCCTATAAGAGACTAGAGCATGAGTGGTATGAATCCATTACTTAATATAATGCAAATTTTATCAAATTTATTTGATTCTTTTGGACTTTTGTTTTAATACTGGCTATGGAATTTTGTATGCCTAAATGCATAAGAATTTGATTATGGGCCAAATCAAGAGAGAAAGGGGTGTTCTTCTACCAAAGGCTCTCATAGGTTAAGCCTTCATTCTCTGGCAAAGATGGAAGTCCCCTCTTAACAAGAGTGAAATAATATGACATGCATGATATTATACATTCATCATCTAGCTGGGTTGCTAAAAATTTTATTATCTTGATTTAATTCTAGGCTTTTATGTGAGGTTATGAGATATTTTAAAATTTTAGTTATGAGTTGTTAGTGGGATAGAAAATTTAATTTTATCCTAAGAGCCTATCGCATTCGGGCTACACATTCAAGCATCAATCATAAAGAAACTATGAAAAGAATGTTGTTCTAATGCGCAATCTAAACACAACATCAAACAATTTTATAGACTACCATAAAAGAATAAAAGCCTGTTCACCATACACCCAAAAAAGAAAAGATAGCCGAAGCTCTATACAACCAGATTACAAAAATAATACATGCTATGGGGGACTTCTTTTCCTTCATTTTATCCTTCTCTTTATTTTTATTTGATTTGCTCCAAAGGAATCACAGGGCACCCCAGGGACTAAGCCTTTTGGCCACTGCTCATCCTAATCCCCATAACACTAATCTAATTCTAATGCAAAATTACATCAAAAATAGAAAATTTAGCTACAAAAATAAATGTTAGCTAAACACACCATACAACCCAAGCAATATGAATAATTTGGACTTAGCACCCACACATGGTAACCAAGCTCACCTGTCCTAACATGGGTTATGCTTAGGGGCT
This sequence comes from Cymbidium sinense, assembly GCA_021442155.1. NCBI lineage: Eukaryota > Viridiplantae > Streptophyta > Magnoliopsida > Asparagales > Orchidaceae > Cymbidium > Cymbidium sinense. The sequence continues at coordinate 6,675,133 of CM038219.1, forward strand.
AAGCAACCTACAAAAAGTATTTATATTTTTATTACAGCAGCCCCTTAAGCACAACCCCTTATAAAAAATATGATTAGGCTAATAACGGCCTAACATCCAGTCTATGAAACATACACCCTAACATCCAGTCTAAAATATTACATCACAAAATAAAACACAACATCATACATACAATGCCCTAACTTAGCACTAGAAGTGGTGACTTAGTATTCTAATGTGTGTGCTTAAGGCTTGTGGCAAGAGTTTTTTACTAGGCTTCTTTAGTTTAAGTTTCAATTTGAGTTTGAATTTATTTTAAATTTTACCTTTGGGTGATTTCAATTTAAATGATTTAATGATTTATTTTCATTTTTATTTTAATTTTATTTGGTTAAAATGATGTTTAGGTTTTCAAGAATGAAGAGTAGAATGAATTCCATTTGTAGATGGAACTCACCCTATTCTACATCCTAATTTCTAAAGAATCTAACTAAGGTCCTCAAGTATCTTAATTAGCCCATTTGAATTTATGTAATTTATTTGATTTGATTTGAATTTAAGTTTGTTTGATTTGATTGATTGATTTTGATTTTGATGTTTTGGTTTAATTATATCTTGATAATTCAATATCCTGACATCTAATGAAGTTTAAGTTTGTTTAAATTCATGTTTTTGATTGGTTAATTAAATCTTGATAATTCAATATCCTTGATCTATGAAGTTTAAGTTTGTTTAAGTTCATGTTCTTTGATTGAATTTTAGATATATGTTTTGGTTTAATTAAATCTTGATAATCATCAATATCAATGAAGTTTAAGTATTTAAGTTCATGTTCTTTGATTGATTATTAGATGTGGTTTATTAAATTTGATAATTCAATATCCTTGAATTAATATTTAATTTTCTTTGATTATGGTTATGTGACTTAATTTCATTTGATTGAGGTTCATTTTGTAGTTTGATTGGATTAGATTAATTAAAAATTATTTTGATTTTAATTGAGTTTGATTCTTTGTTATTAGGATTTTATTTTTAATCACATCCATTTATCATGTTCATCAAAGTTTGGTTTGTATTTTGATTTCATACATTGGATAGTTGATTAGTTTATCTTATTTAAGTAGGTTGAATGAGATTTGATTACATATTAAATTGATGAGAGTCTTTCTTAATTTAATTTTATTTGATTTAATTTTATTTGATTTTGTTTAGGGTTTGCTTCAATGTCAATTATAGATTATAATTAAGAAGTGTATTTATGTTAATTATAATTTTTTAATTTGATTTATTTATTTAGGTTAATGATATAATTAATGACTTAATAATTTAGGTTTAATTTAGGTTTAATTAGTATTTAAATGCATTTTTGATTGAGTTTAAGTTTAATATGATTAATTTGATTAACTTAATTAGTGTTTTAAGAGGTGATCAAATTAATTAGTAGATTAATTAAGTGTTTGATTGAATTTGATTTAAAGTTAATTTGGTTCATTAAGATGATGGATTAATTCATTAAGTTTGCATTAATTAGGTGTTTATTCAATTGGATTAGCTTAAGAGTAATTAGTTTAATTAAGAAGTGTGTTTAAGTTAATTATTAAACTAAATGAAGACTTATTTAATTTTTAATTTGGTTTTATATTTATTTAGATTAATGATGTAATTAATGACTTAATGATTTATGTTTAATTTATGATTTGATTAGTATTTAATTGCATTTATGTTTGATTAAGCATAGGTTTAATGTGATTACTTTAATTAACTTAATTGATTTATTTTAAGATGTGTTATTAAATTAATTAGTGGAGTAATTAAAGATTTAATTTGAGTTTGATTTAATAATTAATTTTAATGTGATTTATTGAAATAAATTTAGTTCTTTAAAATTATGGATTAATTCATTAAGTTTACAATAATTAGATGTTTGATTAATTAAGTTTGATTAAGGGTAATTAAATTTTTTAATCATTAGATTAATTAAAAGTTTGTTTAATTAGAGATTAATGACTGATTACTCATATATGACTTATGATATAGTTTTAATTATGCATTTACTTAAATTTTATTTATTAAAGGTTATCATTGTTATTATCATTGATTAGATTAAGTGATTTAATTTATTTTTATTTCAATTAAACTTGATTATTCATAATCATAGTTATGTTTGATTTTTCATTTATTATGTTCATTGATTTCATTCATGTTTGATTTAGTTGTTAGTTTATATATTAATGGCTAATTAATTATCTTATTCCAAATTGATGTGATTTAATCATATGTTAATTAAGTTTATTTTAACTTTATTTGGTTTGGTTGTTTTGATTAATAATGTTTATTATGATGTATTGATTTATAATTAATCTAATTTTTAGTTTATTAATGATTAATTTCATTTATATTCATTAAGGAGTTTCATATGATTAAGATTTCATGCTTAGTATAGTTTAGTTATACTAGTTTAACATGTTAAAGTTTCCTAGATTTATTTAATTTTAAGTTTGATTTAAGATTTAATCATTTAATTGAGTTTTATTAATTTAAATAGTTTAATCATATTTAATTTAATTTTCTCTAATTATATGATATTTTTCTTTTGAGATTTGATTAATGATTACTTAAGTGTTATATATTTCATTTTATTATTATTTAGATTATTATTTATTTTTAAATTCTTTTTTTGTTAAATTTACCCTAAATATTTAGATTCATTAAGCTTCATCATATTATTATTATTATTATTATTATATTATTATTATTATTATTATTATTATATTATTTTATTATTAAAATTATTATCATTATTTTAGGTTCTTAAATGTTATTAAGTGATTTAAGCCATTTTGAAGTTTTTTTGTAAATTTTTTATTTGATTTATTTTATTAAAATGGACAATATGAACTTCAAAATTTAATTTATTCCAATCGAGAAGTCCTTTTCACTTGGGTTTTTATGGTAGGTGTGTTTTAACCCTTATTTAAATCTCTGAAAATTTTAATTAATCAAACTTATTTTTAGTAATTAATAATTTTGATTTTACTAAAACTCAAATTAAGCTCAAAATATTTAGTAAATTTGGGATTTGATTTGTTGGATCTCTCAAAAGATAATCCAATGAGTCATTGTTTGCAATTTTTGTTAAATATTTTATTTTTATGAATTTTGAAGTTTTGTAATTTAAGTAATTTTAAAGTTAAAATGATTTTTCCATAGCAATCAAGACCGCCATGGAGTTGGATAGACGCGGCCATGTGGTGCGATGATGATCGCAGTCTGATGCACATCGGGCGATCGCGTGCTTGAGCGGAATCATCGTGAGTAACGGATGATGCGGTGTTCTAGATCATCGAACGATCGGACCATATCCAACATCGACCGATCCATAGGCCGATGATCTTCTGACACGCGATATGATCGACGCTGCGAAACGCTGATCAATGATCATCACGATCCAAGCCGTCGATCCTATGAATCATGGATCGATATGTTTTTGGTATTGAAAAAGAAACCATGGATTTGGCTCCAAAGTGGAAAATCCATCCCATTTTGCTTTGGTTGGATGATGATGGATTGATTGGACTAATTTTTTCTCCAAAGTTCTCTCCATTTGATACCCATAATGCCATGGATGGGGAATTCAATGAAGTTGGTGGAATCCTATGTGAGGGAGGATCCATGAGGGATTTAAAAGGTTGATTTCTGATCCCAAATGGGTCTTTTCATCAACCCCCAATGGGTCAATTCTTTCAAGATTTGGCTCAATTTGGGTCATACATTGGGTCATATGGTTAGGTTGGCCAATTAGTCAAATTGGGTCAAAGCTTAGGTTAGATTCAAATGATAATTAAAGAGTTTTATGATCAATTTAATTTAATTGGCTTAGAATTTTTATTTCATTTGGAATCAAATGGGTCAAATGGATTGACCAATTTGATCAAAATTAGCCAAATTGCTTGGGTTATGGGTTGATTCATGTTCAATTGGCTAATTGAATGTGGTCTTGGTTCAAATCAATGATTTAATTTGATTTAATAAATTGACCCTTTAGGCCAATTTGGGTTTTAATGGCTCAATTGGTCCATTGATCAAATTGGGTTTAATTATGACTTTGGTCAATTCAATAATCAATTTGGAATGAACTTGAGTTTGGTTGCAATCAATTTGGTTAGATCATTATTTGACCCAATTTGGTCTTTAGGCCAATTTGGGTCAACTTGGATCAAATGTAATACTTGGTTTGGCTCATAATTGGTGGTCAAGTCATATTTAAATATTGATTTTGGGTTGATTCAAATCATTTTCAATCAATTTGATGTAGGATAAGTTCTAGTTTTGGTCATTTTAAGGGTTGACTTGATTTGACCTAATTGATTGTAATTGATCATCCTAGGTGATCAACAATCATGGAAGGTTTTGGTGAGCTTGGTTCAATCCAATTTGGGTCTGATTTGAAGTTGGCTCAAATGGGTCCTTTATGTCACTTTGGGTCAAGTGGACCTAAGTGGGTCAATTGGTTTGGTTTTTGATTCAAGTTTAGTTGAACTTATATATGAGCTGATTGAAATATAAATTCAATGGCAATCAATTTGGAGTCTAAGGATTTTGGCCTCATTTGAAATTTTTAAGTCAAAAGGGCTAAGTTGGGTTTGACTTGGGTTTCAATTTGATTTGATGATTGTATATTTTATTTATATTTGGGTAGATAATTGAATGAATGATTGATTCAAGAGAAAATTCATTGTTTTGAGATTTTGATAAGATTTGGCTAAGTCCATGAAATTGGCTTAAAGATTGATTGATGATTTAATTTTGGATATAGTTTTGGTCATTTGAATTTGGATTTCATTTATATTTATTAATATAAATGAAGGAATAATTGATTTATAAAGAAATTAATTGAATTTGATTTGATTTAAAGAGTTTTGTTTATAAAGGTGGTTCATATGAAGAAGGTCATAGGATTTGAATTTGATTTGGGTTTCAATCATTTGGAGTCAAATTTGATATGATTTGGAATTTGATTTGAATTTGAGATTTGGTTTGAGATTTGAATCTGGGTTTGATTTGAGAGTGTATCTAGATTGATTTTATGGGATGGTAATTTCCTTAAGCCTAAGGCATGGCCTAATCTTATGATTAACACTCTAAGTCTCTGGCTAGTTAAGTGTTCACCTAATCACTAGAAGTGTCTTATGACTAAGGAACTTTTAGTGTCTAGAAGAGTCCTAAGTATAAGAGGAGGAGGTTGAGAGCTCACTCCAAAAGTGAGGTCAATAAAATGACCCCCAACATAGTGTGATGTAGCTCTCTTTATGCCAAGAGCATAAGAGAGCAAGAAGAATAATGATTGAGTAGAACTTTCCAGTGAGAAATAAAGTTCAAACTTCACTGGGATATGGATCTGAGTTTGATTATAATTATGATTATTTTGGGTGTGTATCTATTGGGGATAAGAATATATAATTTGATGGGGATCAAGATTAAATTAATTTTAATTTATTTTATTTTAATGATATGACATCCACAATGATATGTGCTCAATCCTAGGGATTGGAATGAACCTTCCACTGGGAAGCGTGTTTGCATTCATGGGGATAAGAATTTGATTGGATTTGATTGATTTGATTAGACTCACTAAAGGTAGGTTTAATTTTTTATGGCTCCATGGAGAAGGGTTCTAGATTGAGGCATATCCATGGGATGTACACCATTGAATTTGTTTGATTTAGATCTAGGTTCTACTAGGGAGGCTAATTTGATTTATGCCTCGCTGGAGAAAAATTTAATTTGTTCAATATGTTTAATTTGACTCCACTGGGGAGGTTGGTTTTGAATTTATTTTATTATGGGCCCTATTAGTGTGAAACGGACTATAATAAGAAGGAGCCACGGGGGCCTTATCCTGTCTTAGATTTATAAGTCCAAAGGGATAGTCTACCGCCATAAGAAAGACAATCCACCCAAGGGGTTGCTTTCTAGCAATGACTATGCTAGAAGAAAGCATAGTACACTTCAAAGGAGAAAATCAATGATCATTTGATGAGCAACACATCAACCTCTAAGGTGACTGAGAGCGCTAGGGATCTTACCTCAACTCAAGAGTAGTCCAGATTATTAATTTGATTTATATTTCATTTGATCTGAATTGATTTAATTTAATTTAGTGTATTATGTTTTGGACTCTATCGGCGTGCAATGGACTTATTGAGAAGGAGCTATGTCGGCATTGACCTGTCTCATATTTACAAATCCAAAGGGGTAGTCTACTAGCCACAAGGTAGGACTATCCACCTAAGGGTTGCCTAAGATGCAATGATGCACTAGAAGGAGCATAACAAACTTACATCTTTCAAAGTAGGATCACATTGGGGTGATCGACAACAAATCAAACCCAACCTAGGACTTTTGAGCAAATGCCGCTTTGGACTCATATCCACTCAAGAATGTATAATTAATTTAATTTTAGATGGACCCACTGTGATGGATCTACTAAGAAGGAACTAATATCATCCTAGACTTATCTTAAATTTACAAATCCAAGGGATATACTAGTAGAACTAACCAACCGGGGTGCTTTGTTATTCAAAGTTAGGAAAAAGCGACTCACATCTTCCTAAACAATGAACCACTAAGGTGATCACAATAAATGATAAGATGCCTGCATTCATGAAAGAATGCAAAAAAACTTATATCTTTCAAAGCAAGGATGATCATCGTTGTGGTTGCACAACAAGTTGAACCACTAAGGGACTAGAAGAGTGTCACCCGGACTTATCTCAACTCAAAGTAGTGCAATTTTATAGAGAGTTTGACCTCTAAAGATAGGATGCTGAAAGGGCCACTAGGGCTTGAATTCTAATCCAAGAAGATATATTTTATTTATTTTATATTTATGGACCCTATTGGTTTGAGGGACCACATTGAGAAGGAGCTTATATCAGCCTATTCCTATCTCAGACTTACTAGACCAAGGGAGAATGTGCGCATCCGCTGAACAAATTCTCCAACCATAAGGGTGGTTACTAGAAAAGGGGAACTGTCCAATCCAAAAATAATAAGGTAGTGTCTAAATAAGGTCGTTAAGGATGTGATCCAAAAAGAGTGCCCAGTGGATAGGGCTTATTTACCCTATAAAAAGAAATCAGAGGTATTCTGGTGGCCAAGGAGAAAGTGACTCACATCTCAAGTGGTGTATCCAGTGGGTCACCATCGATGAATAACCAACCAACCTAAGTTGCCCGCCGATTTGTGACAAGCCTAAAAAAGGTGTGTACTACATCTCTAAAGCAATTGATCAAGGATAGTCTATCTTCACTCAATAGTTATCCCACCTAGGGTGACTACTAAATGAGGAGTCCAAAGACTTGACCCAAGTTTTAAAGTCTTGAGGAAAGGAGCATATTATCCTAAACCTCATACTCTAAATAATGATATCAAGAAGAAAATGTGTAGCTTACATTTTCTTAAATAAAGTCAACATAGTAGCTTATCATGTGATATACCAAGAAGGCACTCGTTGGTTTGCAATGGTCAAGTTGGAAAGAAAATGTGGGGACTCACATTCACGAGACAAGTGACCACTGGGGTAACACACTAGCAATGTAGCACAGTAAGTACTAATGAGTGAGTGTCAATGAGGACTTTTGACCTCATTTTGAATGAGCTCATCCTCCATCTTAGACATAGACTTCTTAAACACTAAAAGACTCTACCATAAAATACTTCTTGTTATTAGACACTCAACCCAACCCTAGAGACTTAGAGAAGCCATAAGAATAGGTCATGCTAGGTGTTAGGAAAATTTGCCTACTATACAAACCAATCCTCATTTTTCTTCCAAGTCAAAACTCCAAACTCATATCAACTCCAACTCTAACTCAAACCTTGAACCAATTCAATGGATTTTCTCAAATCATGAATCAATTCTAACTTAATTGATTATCTCCAAACTCCAAAATATTTTCTAAGGCTATTGATTCTTTCTTATAGACTTAGCCTAAATCAAATCTAAATCAATTCAAATTCAAGAAATTTTCTCTCAACCCATTTATATTATCATTTATATTCACATATATAAATGAAATATAAATTTAAATCAATCAAACCAAATTCAAAATTCAAATCCAAATCAAAAAGTTTTCCTAAGTCACTTGGTTCTATCTTATGGACTTAGCCTAAATCAATTTGAATTTTAGGAATTTTCTCACTACCCATTTATATTCTCATTTATATTCACATATATAAATAAAATATAAATTCAAATAATCAAAACCAATCCAAAACCAAAATTCCAAATTCAACCAAAATCCAACCTAGGCCTTTCAAGTCAAATTCTTGAACTTAGCCAAATCAATTTCAAATCAAGCTAAACCTTGATTTTTCTTCATGATTCAATCAATTTCAATCATGAATCCAAATATAAACATAAACTTCAATCATCAAACCAAAACTAAATTCAAAAAATCAAACTCATGTTCACCCTTTGAACTTGAAATTGTCAAATGAATCAAAACCCATTTGACTTCAAATCACTTACAAATGGATTTATATTTCAATCATAAGTCCATATGTGAGTTCAATCAAACTTGATCAAGCTTGATCAAGTCAATTGACCACTTAGGCTCACTCAAAGTGACCTAGAGTACCCCTTTGAGCCAAATTCTAATCCTACCCAAATTGGATTAAACTAAGCCCAACTAAGCTCATCAAGAAACAATCATAATGAAATGATCAATCACTCAAATTGGGTCAAACCAAGTCAAACCTAAGAGTTGACAAGGTCAACACTTAGCAAAAATGAAACCCAAATTAGCCAAAATCTATCATAGGCCAAATTGATCAAAACCATTGATCAAAAATTATTCATGATCAATGTTCAAACTTAACCAAGTCATCATTTGAGCCTAACCCATAATTGGCACTTAACTCAAGTTGACCTAACTTGACCTAAAAAAGTCAAAATGTGTCAAAACTTGATCTAAGCAAATTGATTGAAACAATGGTCAAGTTCCCAAATCACTTTGAACTTGACCAAAGCCCCAATAGCCAACTAACCAACCACTAATTGACCTTGAACCCAACTTGACATAAAAGGTCAAATTGAGACAAATATAAATATAAACCAAATTTATTAGAAAAAAAGATACCAATCCATTTCAAATAGTCAACCAAACATAAGCCAACCCATGACCTAACCCAAATAGGTCAAATTGGTCAACTTGACCCATTTGACCTAAATGAAATCAAATGAACCAAATAAATATAAATCAAATTGAACCAAACCAATGATGCCAAAATATTTCAAATGGCCATATGAACTTGACCAACCCTTGGTTTGACCCAATTGACCAATTGGTCAACTTGATGTTGACCCATTTTGACCTAAATGGGTCAACATGAGCCAAATCACATCAAATAAATTCCAAATTTATTGAAACTTGGCCTAACACATTTTTCAATCATACCAAACATACTAAAACTAAAATCTAAGCCAAATGACCATTTTACCCCTAGTACATAGGGTAACCTATAATCAAAATCACTTGGAATTTGGTAAATTTCTTTTCGTGGACACTTGGCATTTAGTTGAAATGGTCACTAATGGATATTGGGCCCATTAGATTTGGGTCACAAACCCAACCAATGACCAAACCAACCAACCACTTAGAATTGAGCACATAATCCCTCCTCCACTCAATAAAGCACATGGGAGCTTCACTACACACTCAAATCAACCATGTGCAAGTCGACAACCTAACAAACCCATCAATGTGGTGTAATTGATCAAAATGGTATAGCTCTTCAGTTTCCAATTCATATGGGAGATATACAATTCCACTTCATTCCTCACACACTCATTGATTTGAGCTAGAAACGTGAGCAAGCATTTTCAAGTCTCCCCAAGCTCATTTTTTGGTTTCTCTTAAACTGAAAATAGGGGAGCTCCTTCAAATTTCCAACTTACTCAATACACAAAATCAACTCAATTCCTCTTACAAGCATCTTCAGAGGAGTCAATCGAGTTGATCCAAAGCTTCTCCCAAGTTCCAAAGGCAAGGGAGGTGGTGTCTAAACCAAGGCCGAATCCATTTGAAGGAGAGCATGGTCCAGAAAGATCCACTCAACCAAATCACCTCAAATCTTCAACAGGGCTTTGTTTCCACTAGACAAAGCTACCTCAACGGATTCAAGCATCGGTGGGTGAGGTATGCCTTCAACTCGAGCTTAACATAGAGAGTGTCTAGTCCTTTGTGAAAGAAAGTTTCACCTCATGAGAATTTGACTGTTAGATCTTCTCCCCTTTACTCCTAGATGGTGAGGGTAAAGTTTGAGCTCAATCTGAGCTCAATCGAGCTCGAATCTTGCCATATAAAATGGATGGTTCCCCTTTCCCGCATGCGAGCTCAGAGATGGATCATGGGCCGTCCATCTACATATATTGGATGAACGACCACGATCAAGATGTGTAGGATCCCTGATTTAATCCCTTAATACCACGGGCTTTATCTCAACCATCCGACTCCTAATGGATAAGGAGAGAAAGAATCGCCACTGACAAGGTGCTATAATGTGATAACTTAAGTGCCATCTCCCATCGTGCCACATGGAAAGCACGCACCGCCAACCTCCACGTGGTGCCAATGAGATTAGTTATTTAATTAAGGATTTAATTAATTATCCTTAATGGCTGAATCTTCATAATTGCATAACTAATTCTAGAAAAATCATTAAATTACAAAGTAAAATGCACTGTAAATATATTCCTTTGGAGGATAATCTAAAATTATTTTTAATGGATTTTTAATGGTGTATTTTTCTCAATTATGATTTTAATGAAAGCTTAATAACCCTGATTACTCCCTAATTATTTCAATAATTCATTTTGAATTTCTCTGATGTATTTAATGGGATGACCTCTGCCACCCCTAATTTTCTTGGGATTTATTGATGAGTTAATTAGAAAAATCATGTAATGAATCCTTAATCACCCTCTTAATGTAATTAAGCTTAATTAAATATTTGAATAGTGGTTTAATCCCTTTATTAAGTTAATTAAGCTTTACTTAAGTGAAGAAGAGGTTTATGGAATGGATTTGGAGAAATTTTTTAAACCATTCCTTAAACCCCTTTCCTTCTTAATTCAAACTTAATTAAGGGCTAATCTACTAATCACCTACTTAATTAACTTGATGAAATTTTCAAAAATATTTCATAACTTAATCAATTCATCTTGGGTAGGTTCTTAGGTGTTCAATAACCTAAGTAACTTAAGGAAATCAAAATTCAATCCACATGTGTGGGAAGGGTTATGAAAGTACTTAAATTAAACCCTATAACTTAATTAATCACTTATTGTGAGCCAATTGCATTAGGCCCTTTCTTTCCTAGGTACATTATTTGTTTAAATTTCTTATGTAGTTGAATGTCATACATTGGGTCATAATTATGTGATTAACTATGTTAAAATAGTGTAGGTAAGGGGTAATTAACACACTTAATTCACACCTTAACCTAAACAAAGCATAAAATTAATCTAATCACCTAAAAATTGAATTTAAATAACTCACACATGGGGGAATGGGTTAAGACCAGCAAACCCATCTCACATTTCTCAAATTGAAATCAAACTCAAACAAAATCCAAACTCTCCTTAAAACAAATTTGATTTACTTTAAATAATCTTATTCATAGGATTGTCTTTAGAATTAATTAGGGATGAACTTACATTACTTTCATCACTTTATTTCTTTCTAACATGCTAAATGTGTCATGAAATTCATGCATTCATGCTTTTAAAAATCAAATTAAAAATGAAATGTCTCTTTATGTCAAATTAAATGTTTTGGCTAAAGTAAAATATGAATGGCTATTATCACTATTAAATCTAAAATTATTTTCAAAACTTATAAATCAATTATCAATTAAAGGTATGTTACTTATTATTAATTATTATATTACTTACACATATGAATTGCATAAACAAATCAAACAAACAAACACAAACTTTTGCATCTTTCTTTTTTCATTCATTTCTTTTGAACATGTATATGTATTTAAAAAAGTGATATATTAGTCCGACAACCTGTGGTTGCGATTTTTAAGTAGCCCTAAATAGGTCTTGTATCTACACCTAGTGCTAAATTGATACTCACTTATGATTTTCATACATGTATGTGTGCATATGAAAAATGGATAAAAGAAATCCCTCTTTTTCTACTTAACAAAATCATGCATCATAAAAACATTCAAATTTCTCAAACAAAATCTCTTAGCATTCATCATTAAAGTGTGCTAAACATTTCCATTTGCATGTATAGATATTCTTAGGATTCATCCATATACATATTATACATGTTGGGAAAGAAATGAAGTAATGTGTACTTTATGATAGTATTTCAATTTTCTTAATCTTAAAATATCTTTCTTCTTGAATAGGTTTATTTAGGAAAAATCTAAACTTAGAATTAATTAAAACACATAATAAAATATTCATTAAATAAAAATCAAATATGAATCAATCTTAGAAATTACTTAAGGTAGGGAGGAAAGAGAAGTTATCTTCTCTTTTTCTCTCTTTACAACTTAGTAATTAATTGTAGGATTCACTTAAACCAAATAAAAATATAAAATAAAATCAACCAAAGCAACTAAATCACTTACATAAAACAAACCCTCTAAGTTTAACATTTTCATACTTAGAAAATATCAACCTTAAAGCCAAGCTAAGCATACCACACAAACCTTAAATAGCACACACATTATGCTAAGTCACCATTTCTAGCTTTAGGTTAGGGTGGTGCATGGTTTGATGTTTGCTTTTATTTTATGATGTTTCATTTTAGTCTAGATGTTAGGGTGTATATGTAGACTAAATGGTACGATGATTTAGTCTAATCATTATCTCTCTGTGGGATTGCTTGGGTGTAATAAAATATATAATTTTGGGGCATGTTCTTATACCTAAGCATAATCCAAAATAGGTGTAGACTTGGTTACCCAAGTGCTAAGTCCAATTTATATATATACATGCTTGGGAATGTGTACCTTTGAGGAAAGAATTCCAAAAGAAAGAAGAAAGAAGAAATGAAGAATTAAATTAATTTGTTATTTTGTTATAAGGTAGATACTAAATTTATTTTTTTTTTTTTTAGAACACCATAAATGGTCTTTATTCTTTTACCTAGTTTTATAAATTGATTGATTTGTTTAAATTGTGCATTAAAATGGCATTCTTTGCTTTGATGTATCTGGATGATTTAGATTCTTAGAAAAAAAACTAATTAAACAATCATAACCATAACCTATAAAGCTTAGGTTATAAAATAAGATAAAAAAATTAGCAACCCCTAGCTGGATGTTGTCTTAATTTTCTAACATCATGCATAAAAAGTATATTTTTCACTCTTGATTGGAGGGCTTCCACCTTTGATAGAGAACTTGGCTTGATCTGTGAGAGCCATGGTGGAAACACACCTCCTTATCTTGCTAATTTTAGCCCATAATCTAATTTCTCATACATTATCCATATAAATCCTAAAGCCTGCATCAAATTAATTTTTCAAAATAAAAATAAAAATGTAATAAAATTTGCATTATATTTAAGTCATTAAAGCACGTCCTACATGATCTAGTCTCTTAGGGAGTGTGTTTAAAGACTTAGTCTCTTCCTAAATAAATAATAGCTTAGTTATCTTATAAAAGCATTTAACTTGCCTACAAATTTTAAAACTATAGGAGGAGTTAGTTGGCAGCCACCCCCAGACGGTTGTAAGTCCAATAATCAGGTAGTTTATCCTCTTGTGTGAAGGTAAACCAAATACTAATTTTCATCTTAGATTTAGGTAGTGCTTTTGGCCCTTGCCAAAGCTCCCTATATTTAGGTTTAAGGGTTGCTACTTCCCTTTGCGAGCAACGAGCATAAATCCTCACCCCTTAGGCATTTCCATAACCTTGTATCATGGAATTATAAGCCCTAGCATTCTAATAAAAATTCAACTCAAACAAATTAATTCATTTTCAAAAATGTAAAGCCCAACTATAGGGTAGTTTGGGATGCTTACTAGGCTTCCTAGTATCTTAAGCATCCCCTACTTGTTTTCATTTGGCTTCGATAAGAACTCCCTCCTCTTGATCAATCTCACTTGACTTTCTAAAAAAACCAATCGATTGATAGTCCTACCTTTTTGAAATCTTTGGAGACAATGATCACTTATCATAATCGAGAGTATTCTTAAAAAATCCTATTCCTTATGATGTAATTAACTATGGGGGCTTGCCCCAATAGGTAACGTAACCCGGTTTAAAATAAACTCTACTTTACTTTCTCCATGTAAAGTAGGGGGAGAATCTCTAGTATATTCTAAAGATCCATAGTCCTTAGGAGTCCTTATTGAGGTGATTAGGCCCATTATAGGGTGGTGACTTATATCTCTCAAGATAGTACACATTTCCTCAATATCGTACCTGATCATCCTAATAAGAACATCTGTGGATTTGCATGGCATCCTAATAAGGCATATATTTCTATTTTCATTTATCCTCTTCAAAAAAAAAGGATAGATGAAGGTGAAAAGATTTTTCACCAGAGCAGCTAATGAGTGAGTGTCAAGAGGGGCTTGCTCCCACATCAAAATAGCCCGAGATAAAAGATATGTGTTTGTTTGTATTATGATAGGGGGAATAGGATGCTGCTTGGGTTCTCTTACACCACTCTAAACACACAGAATAATGGATGAAATAGTGCTGCAAGAACAATTATGACTCCACCAAGAAAGGATGCCACTTGGGTTCTCTTACACCTAACTTAGTTGTACTAGTCAAAATAAAATGCCTCTTGGGTTCTCTTACACCTATCCTAATAGCACTGGAGGATTATTTATAGCTTGTGTTTGTGCTGTGAAAAGGGAATAGGATGTCGCTTGGGTTCTCTTATACTTACCCTAAGTACATCATGGCGAATTTGCAAGTAAAAGATATTTCTAACATAGAAGAGATGAAATTTAAGATGAAAAGAAGTTTTATTGATAATTATTTTCAAACAAGATTTATGGATAGTATTTCTTTAAGTAGAGCTCATTGATTGGAAGCATCGGGCGCTCTCCCTTATAATTTATGAGTTGATAAGATCCTCTTTGGTAGCCTTCTCTATGGCATAAGGGCCTTCCCAAGTGGATTCAAACTTGCCTCCTATTTTTCAACAGGCAACAATTGGTCTCCTTATAACTAAAATAAGCTCTCTTATTTGAAAATATTTAAGACACACCAACTTGTTATAAGCTTGAATCACCTTGGCTTTGTATAACTTGAGGTTCTAACATGCCCGTAGGTATCTCTCCTCCAAACCTTCGAGCTCTTCTAACTTCAACTTGGCATTCTATTCTATCATGATCTTATTACCCACAGCTCTCCTTAGTGATGGGAGTTGGACCTCTAATGGTAGGATGACTTCAGATCCATACACTAAGGAGAAGGGGTAGACTGCATTGGAGTTCTATAGGTTGTGTGGTACACCCATGAGGCTTCAACTAACTGTTCATGGCATTGTCGTTTATTATCATCTAGTGTCTTCTTCAGTATTTGAATGAGAGTTTTGTTGAAGGCTTCTGCTAACCCATTTTCCCTTGGATAGTAGATGGTAGAGTATCTTCAATCTATGTTATGTCTCTAGGCAAAGCTATTAATTTTAGTGCTCTTGAATACAGTATCATTATTAGATATAATTCGTCGAGACACCCCAAACCTATATATGATATGGTACCTGAAAAATTAGAGCATATCGAAGTGACCTCTAAGTGGGACCGCCCCACTTGGAAAAGTAGCAGAGTAATAAATCGATGACCTTTGAAGAAGGAGGATCGATCAACCCAAATGTTAGTACCCCAACACTCAAATGGCCATGAGGCCAATGTATGATGTAGAATATTGTGGTCAAGTAGATCACCGTGTACGACATTGGTGGCATCTCCTAGCTACATCCATGCTGATCATCAAAGGTAGTATCTAGTCTCGATCTTGGCTTTCATCTTCAGACCGGATTGATGTGCTCCACATAAACCTGAGTGTGCCTCGATCATGATCTTTCGAGCTTTGTGTTTGTCCAGACAACGTAACCATATATGATCGAAGGACAACCGATAAGGTGTTGCCTACGAGAGCATAGGAAAGAGCTCTCCTCTTCACCTGATGTGCTAGTGATTTCTCTTGAGTAAGTTTTCCAGTATGTAGGTAATCCATGAATGGTTGCCTCCAATCTAACTCTCCATCCTTTCTGGAAATGGCAACCTCCCCTTCAAGAGAGAATCTCTCGATGAGTTCAACATCAATAAGGGATAAGACTTGTCTATTTTGAACACTTATTGGAATGGACTCATCTTCCGGACATGCTAACTCTTTAGCAAGCTTAGCTAATGCATCCGCATTCTCTCAAGGAATCTTGTAAATGATAACCTCTGAGATTTGGGCCAACAACTCCATGGTATACTTGTGGTAATGATAGAACTTAGGCTTCAAAACCTTATAAGACCCAGGGATTTCATTGATGACTAACTGAGAATCCCCAAAGATGTTGATACTTTGGACACATAGTGTAATGACTAACTCTAGATCGGCAATTAGAGCCTCATATTCAGCTTCATTGTTGGTACATGGATTGGACGTATGATATGACAATCTAATCACATCACGGTCTGGCGTTAGGAGAACTATTCTTAACCTTACCTTCCATGGGATACTAAATTGTAGTTCTTCTCCTCTTTGAGAGGAAGCTGCATCATCAAAGTGCATCTCCCAGCGACGAGCACTAGTATCTCCTAAGTTCATGATTTGTTCATCAAAGAGATCATCATTAAATGGAGAATCAACGGGGAGTGGATGTGCTGCTAAAAAATCTGCTAGTGCTTGTCCATTCACGACACAGAGGGGTACAAATGTGATATCAAACTGTGACAAAATCATGGACCACCATGCCAACTATCTGGATAAGGTCAGTCTGGTCATGCCAACTATCTGGATAAGGTCAGTCATGTCATGATATATTATAGTGGATTGACTCTAAAGATTAGATTCACCTTATGAGAAAGCATGTAGTGTCATAGCTTTTGGGATGCCAATATTAAAGCTAGTAATATTTTCAATAGGTGGGTAGTTTTCCTAGGGATTAGATGATGATAAGTAGTAGAGCATTTTCTTTCCCTTCATCATTGGTTTGAGCCAACAAAGCACCAAGGAGTCATCTAATGTAGCGATATAATATGAGCGCTTGCCCGGATAGGCTTTAGAACCCAAGATCATCGATATTGCTTGATGCCTCTAAGCATGTTGGCACTTGTCATCCCACTTGAACTTGGCATCCTTTCTGACAAGTGTTAAGAATAGTTGGCATCATCCTGATAGGTTAGATATGAAGCGTCTTAAATATGTCAACCATCTTTGGAATGATCTGAGTTGAGTTAGACTTTTAGGGGGTGGCATATCTAAGATAGCCTTGATCTTCTCCATGCCAATTTTAATTCCCCAGTGTTGGACAACAAACCTAAGGAATTTTCTTGAAGCTACTCCAAATGCACACTTCAGGGGGTTCATTTTGAGGTTGTATTATCTCAATCATTCGAAACTTACTCTCAAGTCAAAGATATGGTCTTCCTTTTCTTTGCTTTTGATAATGAGATCATCAACGTAGTATTCAACTTGATGATGAATGAGTTCATCGAAGATTTGAGTCATGGCCCATTGGTATGTGGCACCGACATTTTTAATGCTGAAAAACATGACTTTATAACAATAAATTTTGATCAGGGTTCAAATAACAGTGTTTCTTTCATCCTCACGAGCCATCTTGATTTTATTGTGGCCAGATGACCCATCCATAAAGCAGAATACTGCATGAGATGAGGCAATGTCCGCCATTA
Source organism: Cymbidium sinense (assembly GCA_021442155.1). Classification (NCBI taxonomy): domain Eukaryota; kingdom Viridiplantae; phylum Streptophyta; class Magnoliopsida; order Asparagales; family Orchidaceae; genus Cymbidium; species Cymbidium sinense. The sequence continues at coordinate 6,693,015 of CM038219.1, forward strand.
ATTCTAGTATATGAAGTGGAAATTCATCATTAGGGCATGCCTTATTTAGATCCCTAAAATATGCAAATTTGGTCATTCTTTTCTTAATGGATGACTAACTAACCTAGGATATTTTTCTTCCCTGATAAAGTCAGCATCAATCAATTTCTTGATTTTAGAAGTGACCTACTATTTAATGTCTAATCGCATGCCTAGGAGCTTGATAGGTTGATTATTGTCTATCTATTTGTGGATTCTATGTGATAGACCGCATCTCTTCATAACTATAAAGTACCTTAAACTCAGCTAATAGCTTAACTAAGTCATTAGTTTCTTCTTCATTTAACAAAGAACTTATGTATGTTAGATGTAGATTATCTTCGGTTCCTAAGTTGATTTCTTTGAGCTTGTTGATGGTTGATCTGATCTCTTCTTCAAACTCTGATGGTGCATCTCTAACTTTAGGCCTACTTGGGTCATCTGAAGTTTCTAAACATACCTCCTCATAAGAATTAGCATGATTTGAGAAGAACCTATCAGACTCCAAATGATTTATGATGACTAGCAATGGTTGTCATCATCGATTGGACCCACTATGTCGAATCCTAGTCCTGGTCTTGATTGAGGATGTCTGGTTTGGTTGTCCCATAGCCTTTCAAAGTAGTTGACCTATGTTTAGACCAAGTATATGGGATTAATCCCTTCTTTGCTAAGTTAAGAACACAAGGTGAGTACCAATCAAAAAGTAATTCTATTAAATCTTTGTATGAATCATCCTCAAGTTCTACATCAGCCTCTTGACTTGAGGATGATGCTCCAAGAAAGAACTTATGCACCTTTACATTTGTGGAAGACTTAGGGCTTTCTTAACTACCAAACCCTTAACTTTTTGTGAGAAAAGTGGGGTTAGAGCTAAAGTTTCCAACTAATGCCTAACTATTTCACGTATAAACTTGAATACACTTATGCTTTGCTTAAGAGCCCAATCTTCATAACTATCTGGCTCAACTGTCAATTGCATGGGGATCTGTTGTCTAGAAGTGCTAGCTGGCGTACTAATCATATATGACTCATCCTTTGAACTAAATTCTAAGTCTATATAAATAGTAGGTGTACTCCTGGTAGCAGGGACATAACTTCTATTGGGTGGCCAATAAGGAGGTCTTCCATCTCTATGCATGTCTCTGGATCTGTCTCTTCCTCTGCCTAGTGGAGGTCGAGTCATCCTACCCATATTTTTTGAATGGAGTAAGGAACTGTGGGTGGAATTTAATGTCAGACTCTACTTTCTTCTCCAAGTCTATTTCTCGCTCTTTTATTTTCTTTCTCATTTTCTTTTTTCTTTTCTTTTTCATTTTCTTTTTATTTTTATTTTTCTTTTTTATTTTCTTTTTCTTTTATCTTTTAACTTTGGCCAAGTTTGCAAGAATAGACTTGTTGATTTTGAGGAGATAGTAGGTCACATCCTCATATTCGACTCGTGAATGAATGGCAAGATCACCTTTGATGTAGTATTCAATCTCACCCCTCATGAACTTCATGCAATCGATGTAGAGATGGAACCACATTGTTCTCATGTATCCACAGTCTCCCAAGCAAAGCATTGAAAGATGTATCTAAGTCTATAATATGAAACTTGGTGGTAGTCTTCCAGTCATCTACTTCTAATGGAAACACTATAGAGCCTTAGGCCCTCTCGCCTTATTCATTGAATCCACTCAACATCATCCTCTCTTTTGAAAGTTTGGAGATGTTAATCCCAAGTAAGTGAGTTTTAGACTCATAATTTTTCATGCACCGTCAACAAGAACTCTGGATATCATGTATCTTCCAATATCCACTATAATGTAAAGAGGATGGTTGTGCTTGGTCATTCCTAGAAGCAAGTCTTCATCACTAAATATAACTCTTAGAGTGTTCTCTAAACAGTGAGCCTCTTCCTCAATAGCGTTAGTTGCTAAGCATATCTTCAGATCAAGAAGAGCCTTAATTAGAGATTCCCTCATCTCTTTGGATAAGATAAGGGCATCATATATGTTTAACTTAACTGACAGCTTTCTAAGATATGCTAGGATGTTGTAGTCAACCTTGGCTTGATCCTCCACAAGCATATCCATGGGTAGCATCTGTGGAGTATCTATGCTTCTTTAGAACCAATGATTTACTTATCTTATCCCGAGGTGCCACCCTAAGAAGGTAGAACTTTGCCACTATGAGGTTGCTTAGTGAGCTCTTGGAATGATGAATTTGTAGAAGTTCTACCTTCTCATGTGTACCACTTCTCCCATAGGATCATCGAGTGGATGACTCCAAATCAATCTCAAGAGGTGAACCTGAGTGATTTAGAAATGGGAAATCTATTTCTAAATCAGAAGAGGAATGATCAAAACTAGAGTTATCATTATTATTTTGTAGACTTGGAGAGTTTTCAAGAGGAATAAAATCTAGAGTATCATAAGTGGACAAGATGTAAGTGAAAGCTTTCTTCATTGATTTCTTCTTAGATGGAGGTACATGATAGAAATCTAATAAAGTAAGTGGGGTAAGGGGTATAGTGTCCTTATCCGCTGATACAACGCTCCTACTAGCAAAAGAGGAGCTAATGGAGGAGTAGTAGTTGTAGTGGTGGATGGAGTGCTGGACTCGGATGGTGGTTGAGCTACTATGCTATCCCGGGTAAGTAAGATAGGCTGCTACTGCTGCTGCTGGGCTAACACCTTCTTCAAGTTATCTTTGGTAACTTGTAAATCTTCCTTATTGTTGAAGGTTTGAGTTGCTTCAGGCACCTATAAAGAAAGCTTCTTGATCTTAGAGATCATTTTTTTAGAGTTTCGAGATAAGGCAATATCCCAACCTTCTTTTATCTTAAGAGGATCACAAGTATCCCCAAGAATTACTCTAATGGAACTAGAGGGTTATTCTAACAAGTATTCCTTGGGGATAACAATAACTCCTGACTTGTAGTTGCACTCAAGCCAGTCCTTAAAGATGACAATACTCCAAGACATGACTAACTATGTGATGGTTAGAGCAATAGTTAGGATAATTACTCTTGTCCACATCTTCCGGCCTCTTAGGCTCAAGTAACTGAAAGCAAGTTTCTTTAAGAGATTCTTAAAGATCTTCCTAACTACCTCCCTCTTGAATGAATATGGATTATTCAATCTATCGGCAATAGTAGGTAAGTAATAGCTACCTGGCAGTGGATATGAGTACCATTGTTGAGTATACTATGGAGGAGCCAGTGGAAGCTACGCCTATACCAAGGGTGGTGGTAGAGGTGGTAATGGAGGCTGCTGTGCACGAGGTCTCTCATACTGATCTATGGCTGGCTACTTTTCTTTGTCTACTAACACTACTACCCATGGCTTCTTCTCGAATGCTTTTTATGGCTTGGGCTTGAACGATTAATCTTAAAAAGGTAACTGTTTGGCTTCCCCTTATAGGATAGCCACCTTGTTGATTAGTTTTCCAAAGGTTTTGATTATAAATCCCTTGATCATGAAAGCAACTGGGCCATGAATATTCTTGAGAAGAATTTATATAGCATGTTGTTCAGACAGTTGTGGCTCAAATTTCATACTCATGTTTCACCACCTGAGAATATAATCAAAAAGGGACTCATTGGGATTTTGTTGTACCACAATGAGGTCACCTACAGTTACCCTTTACTAGGGTCCAGCAAACCTCTTAATGAAGAGGTGCTCCAACTAAGCAAAAATCTCTACTAAATTATTGGTAAGATACCAATCAAATGCAATATAGATCTAATGAAGAGTTGGAAGAAGTGCATCACTACCGCATTGCAAATAAACTCTAAAGTGTGCTATATATGTCAGGTTTCCACTGCCATCAAAGATCTTAAAGGATGGTGGCACAAAACTCTTGGGATATTGGACTACATTGATTCCTCTGGGTAGGGTCTACCCTTTGGAACGGATGAGCCACTTCAAGCTTGTGCCAATGCTTCCTTCACTTACTGTTCCACCGTATACTTTATATCTCTTTCAGACATGGAGATACTACATGTGACCTTCTTATGCAGACTGCCACTATCTTGGTCCACGGGAGATGTACTCTTAGGCTAATCTAGAACATGCAACAACCCAAGGTGGTCAGCCTCTAAGAGAGTAGGCTGTACTGATGAGCCTGGCCTTGAAGTGCTAGGACTCCCGCTTACAAGTCTTCAACTCTTTTCTCCATCTTACTGATATGCTCATTTCTCTACCTCAATTATTGACGAAGGTGTTGGGTTGAATGAGTTGTGTCTTCTTCCTCAACTACTACACCCTCCTGGCTATGCTGATCCCTAAGGAGGGAACCCCTCGTGTCAATCATATGGACTTTCACTGAGTCCTCCAAACGATCATCCTCATCTGGATCAAAATTGACCCTAGCATCTTCCTCATCAGAGCGATTGCCCCTAAGGAGTTCCCTCTTCTTAGTGAAGTACTGAGCGAAGATCTCATCTAAATAGCGGTCTAATCGTGCAGGGATAAACACTCACTGCTGATCGATAGTATGGCAATGCTCACTAACAGAAATATATCGGGCATTCTTTACTGCTATATTACTATCTCTAGAAGAATTATGCTCACTAATAAGTATATCTTGATCACTGGCCACTTGTTGAATACTAACTGTGGGAGGATCTACTGCCATGGACAGCGTATCCTCACCCTTCTACCAGATGTTATGGTGGAGACTACAAGTAACTATAACTGGGACTACGGTGGTGACACCGAACTTTGGGTCACCATTCCTTCTTCTCATAATCAAGGGAGGTCAATAGAGAGCTCGACTACCTCAATGAGTAGATGGAGTGGGATCCTTGGTCGTAGATCACCAATGGTATTCTTTTCCAGATGGAGCTTCTAGATCTTGTTTAGAATGGGAGATGCTGTGAGCTGGATAGGCGATGGTGAGCAATGAGTGGAGCAATACGGAGGTAGCACCGACTACCCCTCAACTATAGGTCTACTCCTCCTGTGACGAGTAGAAGCGGTAAGGATGATGTTGTCTGAATGATCGGCCCCAGGGGCTAGAGGAAAACTCATGAGTATACCACTGGAAAACCTCCATTGTTCCCTCCTACTTATTTGGGCTGATGCCTGAGCCTCCAAGGCTCTCTCTCACTAGATCTGACTTTTGACTCTCCTAGGGATAACTTTCCTCAAGTTGAAAATTATACCACTGAGGCCCATAGCTCGCCAACGGGCGCAAGATTATCTGAGCGCATAGGCTTTATGTTCTCCTCCATGTTCTAAAATATGTGTGGTGGAGGTAGCAAAATCTTCAGTCATCCCTCTCCATCTCAGGTGAGAGGGTGGAACTTACCACTCAAATGTGGAGAGGTCTCAGGAGATCCCTCCTGCCCATATGGGAAGTGGCATCCATCTCTCTCTCTCTCTCTCTCTCTCTCTCTCTCTACCCTCTTGTGATGTTGCTTGACCTTGCAGTTCTTATTGTGGTGTTATGTATGTGTAGGTATTGCAGAGTGAGAGCTAGTACCCACCTCAAACATGGAGGAGATTATCTCAAAAGCTAAGACAGTCTTCCCCTTTATAGTGTCTAAAGAGGGAGTAGTAGCCCTTGCTAGAGCTGTAGCAGGATTAATTGACTAACCCTGGGCTAGAATAACTGGCACTAACACTGGCAGGAAAGTAAGAACAACAATGGCCTTTCTCTTTAGTGGAGGAAACTCATAATCAGATGGCATATCAAATTGGATAAGCGGTGTCTGCCCCCACCACCTCCTCTTTGCTAACTGTAGTGAGGGTTGTTCCCTCATAAGAAATTATCACCCCCTTAAAATGATGGCCAAAGTTGATGACCTCGATGGAGCCAATAGTAAAGAGACTAGCCTGATCCAAGGCTACTAAGTTTAGACCAGTGGGGGAGGAAAATATGAACTTGTTGGGAGCCATGGATGTTGTACTAACTGAGAACTGGAAGAACTAACTGCACTGAAATCTACATTATTGAAATATAGCTAAGTCAGACACTTGCCTTGATAGTCACCTTCAATCATTGATCTCAAAATTTGATTTGGAATTTGAACCCACACCAACAATCTTAAGGATGTTAAGTGGGGTTCATTGAAATTTTGGAGATATAGGAGAGTCTTTTGATTTGATTTATTTAGAAACCATACTCAATCGATTTGGTAGGTTGGGTGGGGTTCTAAAATTTCGGGGGAGATTTTCTTGGAGATATTTGTATTTTGTGCATCTTGTTTGAAAATATTGATAGTTTGAAAGACCTCTACTTAGCATATTTGGGTATGCCAAGAATAGGTTATGATTGTGTATTTGAAATACTTTTACTTATGAAGATTTGATTATGTGATATTTTGATTTGAAAATGGGGCTTCTTACTTAAAAAATTTGGTATGTTAAGTAGATTCCACATGTGTTTGATTTATGCTTAATGATGAGACTTTCACTTAACAAATTTGGTATGCTAAGTGTCAAATGTGATTGTGAGATAGATTTACTTTTCTTCGAAGATGGGAGTTTCACTTAACAAATTGGGTATGTTAAGTGAAAGCCCCAAATGTGTTTGAGATATGTTTATTTTTCTTTGAGAATGAGACTCTCACTTAACAAATTTGGTATGTTAAGTGAAAACTCAAGTGTGGTTGACATAAAAAATTGGATCCTTATTTAACAAATTTGATATGTTAAAATAGGGATCAAATGTGTGTTGAAAAGCGGCCCTCACTTAATAAATTTGGTATGTTAAGTGAAAGTCAAATGTGTTTATGATTTTGAAAATGAAACTTTTACTTAACAAATTTTGTATGTTAAGTAAAAGTCAAATATATTTATGATTTTGAAAATGAAACTCTCACTTAACAATTTTGGTATGTTATGAAAGTCAAATATGTTTATGATTTGAAAATGAAACTCTCAATTAACAAATTTGGTATGTTAAGTGAAATTCAAATGTGTTTATGATTTTGAAAATGAAACTCTCGTTTAACAAATTTGGTTTGTTAAGTGAAAGTCAAATGTGCTTTTGATTTTGAAAATGAAACTCTCACTTAACAAATTTGGTATGTTAAGTGAAAGTCAAATGTGTTTATGATTTTTTTGAAAATAAAACTCTCACTTAACAAATTTGGTATATTAAGTGAAATTTAAATATGTTTATGATTTTGAAGATGAAACTCTCACTTAACAAATTTGGTATGTTAAGTGAAAGTCAAATATATTTATGATTTTTGAAATAAAAGAAAACTTATTTAACAAACTTATGTATGTTAAATGGAGTTCAATTTATTCTTATGATTTTCAAAAAAAAAGGGTTCTCATTTGGCGTACATGGACATGTCAAATGAGCTCCAAATGTGTCTTGAAGTCCAAGACTTTGGCAAGAAGGAGTTCTATCAGACAAATGCAAATGGTGTCAAATAGAATTCAATTTGCTTTTCCTTCTCCAAGGGAAGGGGAACTCCCATTTAACCAATTTGAGTATGTCAAGTGGGGGGTTCAAATATGTCTTGACTTCTCTTTTGTGTGTGTATAATTTATTCCTTTTCAAAAAGGAGGAAAACTTCAACCTTAGCACATGTGAAGTATGCTAAGTGGAGTTTCAATCTTATATCATGATTTTATTCAAAAATAGAATCTCCATCCAACAAATTTGAGTGTGTGGGATGGGAATAGGTATTTCCAAAGAAAATATGCTTTTGAAAAAGACATTAAAAATGGTTGATTTTTGATTTTGAAAAGAACCTCCATGTAACAATCATAGGATTTATTAAATGAAGTTTGGTTACATGTGTTTTGTGCCTTTTTGAAAAAATTTTACAATTTTTTTGTGTAAAGATCTCTTATTTTGTGGATTTTTGAAAAAGTGCTTTTAGAAAGACATGTCATTTTGTAGAAGAGTTTTATTTTCTTATTGTTCATGAGATGAACCTTGCCTCACCATCAGGATGGTGAAGAGGTTCTTAATTTTGGTCATCTTTTTATTTGATTAATTTTAATTTTCACCTATTGGGGAACTCAATAGGGATTTTAAGACCTACATGGAGTGAGATCCTAAAACCTAAAGGATGTTGGCAAGCTTTGCTTAAGGATGAAATAAGCTAAGTGTCAATGAAAAAAATGATAGCCTTGGGCCTATATAAATGTAAGTCCACTATCGATGCTTGGAGACAATAATTGTCTACTAAAGATGGAGAGAGGAACCATCCCTAGTGGAGTCACCAAAAAAATTTGTAGTATTTATTTTGAGATGTAGGACACCATGCAGATATTAGGAGGGTACTTATTGAAGTGATCGGGCACGACATTAAGGAATGATGTACTATCTCGAAAGATAAAAATTACCACCCTATAATAGACCTAATCGCCTAATAAGGACTCCTAAAGCATTATGGGTCTTCGAATATACTAGAGATATTTCCCCTACTTTACATGGAAAAGTAAAGTATGGTTTATTTTAAGTCGAGTTTGTTAAGTTCCCTATGGAGGCAAGCCCATATAATTAATTACATCCTAAGGAATGAGAATTCTTTAAGAATACTCTCGATTAAAGTAGATAATTAGGGTCTCTAAAGATTTCAAGGTTAAGACTTTTGAAGGATTGGTTATTTTAGAAAATCAAATGGGATAGATCAAGGAGAAAACTTATTATTATACGTCAAAGGGAGATGGGTAGGGAATGCTCATGATACTAGGAAGCCTAGTCCAATCTATACTATGATTGGTCTTTATATTTTTGAAATTGAAGAGAGTTAATTATTTGAGTTGACATTTTATTATAATATTAAGACTTATAATCCACAACATAAGATTATGAAAATATCTAAGATATGAGGATTTATGCTTGTAGCTTGAAGGAAATAGCTACCTCAGATCCTAAATCTAGGGAGCTTTGGCGAGGGCCAAAGCACAATCTAAATCTAAGGCAAAAATGGGTATATGATTTATCTTTACATGAGAGAATAAATCACTACGGAATTTATTATCAGAGTTGAAACTAACTCCTACACTTTAAATATATATAGGCAAGTCATATGCTTTGCAAGATGGCTAGATATTTATTTAGAAATGAGACTAAGTCCTTAAACTCACTCTCTAAGAGACTAGAGCATGAGTAGTATGAATTCATGACTTAATTTAATGCAAATTTTATCAAATTTATTTTATTCTTTTGGACTCTTTATTTTGACATAGGATATGGGATTTTATATGCCTAAATGCATGAGAACTTAATTATGGGTCAAATTAAGAGAAAGGGTGTTCTTCCATCAAAGGCTCTGGTTAAGCCTTTATTCTCGCAGATGGAAGCCCCTCTTAACAAGAGTGGAAGAATATGCATGATTTATTCATCTAGCTAAGGATAAAAAATTTATTATCTTGATTTAATTCCTAGGATTTTATGTGAGGTTATGAGTTATTTTAAAATTTTAATTATGAGTTGTTAGTGTAGAAAATTAATTTCATCCTAAGAGCCTACCACATCCTGCCACACATTCAAACATCAAACATAAAGAAACTAGGAAAATTATGTAATTCTAGTGCAATATAAACACAACATCAAATAATTTTATAAACTACAAGAATAAAAGGTCAGGAGTTCTCACAGAAAAAAAGAAAAAAAAGATGGGTAGCCGAGCTCTACCCTTATACAACCTGGATTACAAAAATAATGTATGTTATGGTTATCTTCTTTTCTTCATTTATTTATTTTCTTCCTTTTGATTTGATTTGCTCCAAATGCATCACAGGACACCCCAGAGACTAAGCCTTTTGGCCACTGCTCATCCTAATCCCCCATAACACTAATTCTAATTCTTAATATAAAATTATATTAAAAATAAGAAAAGTAAATCTAGTTATACCTATAAAATAAATATTAGCTAAACACATCATACAATCTAAGCAGTTATATAAATAATTTAGACTTAGCACCCCACACAGGGGTAACCAAGCCCACTTATCCTAACGTGGGTTATGCTTAGGGGCTAAGCAACCTGCACAGCAAAAGCATCTATTTTTTTTACAGGGCCTTTAAGCACAACCCTCTGAAAAAATTATTAGTTAATCATGATCATCATCCAACAACATACACCCTAACATCTTCAAAAAATATTACATCATAAAATAACACACAACATCATACAAACAAGCCCTAACTTAGCACTAGAAGTAGTGACTTAGTATTCTAATGTGTGTGCTTAAGTCTTTTGTGGCAAGACTTTGCTAGGCTTCTTTAGTTTAAGTTTCAATTTGGAGTTTGAATTTGTTTAAATTTTACCTTTGGGTGATTTTAATTTAAATGATTTATTTTTTATTTTTATTTCACTTTTATTTGGTTAAAGTGATATAAGTTTTCAAGAATGAAGAGTAGAATGAATTCCATTTGTAGACGTAACTCACTATTCTACATCCTAACTCAAAGAGTCTAACTAAGGTCCTTAAGTATCTTAATTAGCCCATTTGAATTTGTGTAATTTATTTGATTTGATTTATTTGATTTGATTTATAATTTAGAATTTGAGTTTATTTAAGTATTTGATTGATTGATTTTGGATTAAATATTTATGATTAATTAAATCTTGATAATTCAATATCCTTAATATCTAATGAAGTTTAAGTTTTTTTAAATCTATGTGTTTTTAATTGATTAATTTTAGATTATATGTTTTGGTTTAATTAAATCTTAATAATTCAATATCCTTAATCTCTAATGAAGTTTAAGTTTGTTTAAATTCATGTGTTTTTGATTGATTAATTTTAGATTAGATGTTTTGGTTTAATTAAATCTTGATTTAATATCCTTTAAATTAATATTTAATTATTTTCTTTGATTATGGTGTGACTTAATTTTATGATTTATTTGATTTGATTATGGTTCATTTATTTGTAGTTTAGATTAATTGAGATTTTATTTAGATTTTAATTGAGTTTGATTCTTGTAATTAGGATTTTATTTTTAATGTCATCCATTTGTCATGTTTATCAAAGTTTGGTTTGTATTTTGATTTCATTGGATAGTTAATTAGTTTATTTTATTTAAGTAGGTTGAATAATATTTCATTTGATTACATATTAAATTGATGAGAGTATTTCTTAGTTTAATTTAATTTGATTTAATTTGTTTTGATTAGCTTTATTAATCTATGGGTTTGCTTAGGTTCAATGTCATTATGTAATTAGTTTAATTAAGAAGTGTATTTATGTTAATTATAAAGACTTGTTTAATTTTCAATTTGATTTCACATTTTTTTAGATTAATGATGTAATTAATGACTTAATAATTTAAGTTTAATTTAGGTTTTGATTAGTATTTAATTGCATTTATGTTTGATTAAGTTTAAGTTTGATATGATTAATTTGATTAACTTAATTAACTTATTTAAGATGTGTGATCAAATTAATTAGTAGATTGATTAAGTGTTTGATTTGAATTTGATTTAAAAAGTTAATTTGGTTCATTAATATGATGGATTAATTCATTAGGTTTGCATTAATTAGGTGTTTATTCAATTGGATTATCTTAAGGGTAATTAGTTTAATTAAGAAGTGTGATTAAGTTAATTATTAAATTAAATGAAGATTTATTTAATTTTTAATTTAGTTTTATATTTATTTAGATTAATGATGTAATTAATAACTTAATGATTTATGTTTAATTTTGGATTTGATTGATATTTAATTGCATTTATGTTTGATTAAGCATAGGTTTAATGTGATTACTTTAATTAACTTAATTAGTTTATTTTAATATGTGTGATTAAATTAATTAGTGGAGTAATTAAAGATTTAATTTGAGTTTGATTTAAGAATTAATTTTAATGTGATTTATTTAAATCAACTCGGTTCATTAAAATGATGGATTAATTCATTAAGTTTGCATTAATTAGATGTTTGATTAATTAAGTTTGATTAAAGATAATTAAATTTTTAAATTATTAAATTAATTAAAGGTTTGTTTAATTATATATTAATGACTTAATTACCCATATATGACTTATTTGATTTGATAGTTTTAATTAAGCATTTACATAAATTTTATTGATTAAAGGGTTATCATTATTATTATCATTTGATTAGATTAAGTGATTTAATTGTTTATTTATATTTAAGTTAAACTTGATTTTTCATAATCATAGTTATGTTTGAATTTCTTCATTTATTATATTCATTAAAATTTCATTCATGTTTGATTTAGTTGTTAGGTTTATGTATTAATGGCTAATTAATTATCTTATTCCAAATGGATGTGATTTAATCATATGTTAATTAAGTTTACTTTAACTTTATTTGGTTTGGTTTGGTTTGATTAATAATAAGCGATTATGATGTTATTTATAATTAATCTAACTTTTTAGTTTTACTTAATGATTAATTAGTTTCAATTTATTTATATTCATTAAGGAGTTTCATATGATTAAGACTTCATGCTTAGTGTAGGTTTAGTTATACTAGTTTGACCCATGTTAAAGTTTTATTTAATTTTAAGTTTGATTTAAGATTTAATCATTTAATTGAATTTTATTAACTTAAATCGATTTAATCATATTTAATTTAATTTCCTCTGAGGATTATATGATATTTTTTTAGTTTGAGGTTTGATTAATGATTGCTTAAGTGTTATTTCATTTCTGATTTTAATTTATTATTTAGATTATTATTTCATTTTAATTAATTCCTTAATTTGTTAAATTTTAATCCTAAATATTTAATTGTAGGTTCATTAATCTTCAGAAGATCATATTATTATTATTATCATTGTTTTTAGGATTTAAGATGTTAACTAAAGTGATTTAAGCCATTTTGAAGATTTTTGTAAATTTTTGAATATTTATTTGATTTATTTTATTAAAATGGACAATTTGAACTTAAAAATTTGATTTCTCTCAATCTAGAAGTCCTTTTCACTTGGGATTTTTATGGTAGGTGTGTTTTAACTCTTTTTTAAAACTCTAAAAATTTCAATTCAATCACACTTGTATTTTTAGAGTAATTAATGAAATTTTATTTTTACTAAAACTCAAATTAAGCTCAAAATATTTATTAAAATTTGAGGATTTTGGGTTTGTTGGACTCCTCTCGGAAAGGCGAATCCAACGAGCCCTTGTTTGTAATTTTTCATTAAGTATTTTATTTTTTTATGAATTTTTGTAATTTCAAGTAATTTAAGTAAATTTTTAAAATCAAAAAATTCATTTTTTTTCACTTAGCACAGTCAACACCGCACGTGGTACTAGCGTGGCAATGCGGCGCCACATGGCACCAAGCGATTGAACGTACAGTGTCGCGTGGGACGTGGGCGTGCCACTCGTCGTCGCGCGATTGGCGCACGGTGCCACATCAGCGTTTGAGCGGGAATCCACGTCAGAGTGAGTAATCATGACATGTGGGTTGCTCTAGATTGTCCGATCACAGATCGGACGGTCCAAATCGCACCCCGATCAGAGGCGGATCGCGCGGATTGGCATGCTCCGCACCGATCACGGAACCCGGGATCAAACGCCTAAAACACACCGCTGATAAGGTCGGATCACTGATCAACGAAGCCAATCCCAATGGAACGGATCGGGCCGCTGTCCGACTGGCATGAATAGTAAAAATTAAGGGTATTTTGGGAAAATTGAGAAATTCTAGATGAAAACTTATCCAAATAGACTCATTTTTGCATTGATTCACACTGAAAAACTTCTATTTTCTAATTGGGATGATATAAAATATAAAATGCAAGATTATCAAGGATAAATTCTTAAAATTATGCAAACAATTATCACAAATGAAGGATTATAAGGCCGGCTACAATTTGACAAAATTTATCTCGTGGGGATGATTTTTAGTGGCGATGAAGATCCGAGCGAGCTCCTAGGTGCAAGAGAAATCTTTGGAATGAGTGTAGTCTTTGTCTTCACTTTGAAATGATGTATTATTTTTGTGCTTGTCATTTCCTCATTGGAATACACCCAATTTTGACATTTTTGGCTCAAGAGAGGTGGGAAAGTGGTGGCTGGTTGCTTTAGGAAGCTCTTAGGGGCTGAATAGTGGTATGAGGATGATGAATGAAGCCTCATTTCCCCCACCTTTAATAGTGACCGAAAATCCACCCTTTTTTTGAATTTTTTAGCTCCAAAGTGTTGTCATTTTACTTAGGGTGGTTGGGATGGATGATGGATTTATTAAAGACTTTGAATTTTTGCCCCAAAATTCTCTCTTGCTGTCATATGATCAGCTCTATTGAATGTCATGTATGGGGGTAATTAAATGAAGTTGGGTGAAATCCTATGTGAGGGAGAATCCATGAGAAATTTAATTGGATTTGGTTGATTTTGGGCTGAACCTAAATGGGTTTGGGTCAGGTTTGATCAGCCCTCAATGGGTCATGATTTAGTTTCAAGAGATTTGGCTTAATTTGAGTCATATAGGGTTAGGTTGACCAATTGGTCAAATTGGGTCAAACCAAGGCTTAGGTTATCTTCAAATGATAATTAGAAGAGTTTTAGTATGATCAATTTGATTTAATTTGGCTTAGAATTGATTTTGGCTCATTTGGAATCAAATGGGTCAAATGGATCAAGTTGACCAATTTGCCCAAAATTGGCCAAATTGGCTTGGGTTATGGGTTGGTTCATGTTCAATTGGCTAATTGAAGATGAATGTTGTCTTTCATTTGAATCAATTTAGATTTAGGCTAAATTGATCCTTTAGGCTAATTTGAGCTTAATGGCTCAATTGGGCTTGATTGATCAAATTGGGTTTAATTATGAGTTTGGTCAAGTTCAATAATCAATTTGGAATGAACTTGAGCCATTGGTTGTACTCAATTTAGGTTAGATCATGATTTGACCCAATTTGATCCTTTAGGCCAATTTGGGTCAACTTGGATCAAATGGTCAACTAAGCTTGGTTTGGCTCAATTGGTGGTCAAGTCATATTTAAATATTCAAATCACTAGCTTCAATCAATTTGATGTATGATAAGTTTTAACTAGTTTTGGTTCATTTAGACTAAGGGTTGACTTGATCAAATGATGAAGTTGACTTGGTTTGACCCAATTGATTGCAATTGATCATTCTAGGGTGATAAACAATCATGGTGGAAGGTTTTGGTGAGCTTGGTTCAATCCAATTTGGGTTAGATTTGAAGTTGGCTCAAATGGGTCATTTATGCCATTTTGGGTCAAGTGGACCTAAGTGGGTCAATTGGTTTGGTTTTGGCTTGATTCGAGTTTAGTTGAACTTATATATAAGCCATGGATTGAAATATAAATTCAACGGCAATCAATTTGGAGTCTAAAGGATTTTGCCTCATTTGAAATTTTCAAGTCAAAAGGGCTAGGTTAGGTTTGACTTGGGTTGGCATCAATTTGATTTGATGATTGCATGTTTCATTTATAATTAGGTAGGTAATTAAATGAATGATTAATTCAAGAGAAAATTCATTGGTTTCGAGTTGATTTGGATAGGATTTGGCTAGGTCAATGAAATGGCTCAAAGGTCTTAGATTGGGTTTAGATTTAATTTTGGATATAGTTTTGGTCATTTTAATTTGGATTTCATTTATATTTGTAAATATGAATGAAGGAATAATTGATTTATAAAGAAATCAATTGAATTTATATTGATTTAAAGGGAGTTTTGACTAAGCTTATGAAGGTGGTTCATATGCCTTAGGAAGGGTCTTAAGATTTGGATTTGATTTTAGGTTTCAATCATTTGGAGTCAAATTTGAGATATGGATTTGGAATTTGGATTTAAATTTGAGGTTTGGTTCGAGATTTGAATCTAGGTTTGACTTGAGAAAGTGTATCTAGATTGGGTTTAGGTTATATGATAAGTGATTTCCTTAAGTCCTAAGGCATGGTCTAATCTTATGATTAATCCTTCTAAGTCTCTAGGCTTAGGTTAAGTGTTCATCTAATCACTAGAAGTGTCTTATGACTAAGGAACTCTTAGTGTATAGAAAATTCTTAAGTCTAAGAGGAGGAGGTTGAGAGCTCACTTCAAAAGTGAAGTCAACACCCACTAATGCTCAATAGGGTTCAGTGGGTTTAAAGAGTCGGTTGTGGTATCGTAAGACACCATACGCTATATTCAATAGAGAGTACCGAGTCAGTAAGCCAAAATAGTTTCGATGTATCCCCCTATGCGGGGATGATGCTAGAATACTATCAAAATTTTGCCCAAAATTTATACTTGTAAATAAAATTCAAGAAAACAAATAGCGTTGTCTAAGCTTACTAAAATAAAATTGATATCGAATTGAATTTTGAATTCTAAATGAGAATGAAATTGAAATGAATTTGAAGATTATATTTTAAATAAAGAAAGATGGATTGAACTTAAACAGATTTATGAACTTGAAGTGAATTGAATATTTTAGCAGTAAATATAAATTTGGCATTTCAATATATGTTAATCTAAGGGATCTAATAAGATATTAGAATAATTTAAAATATATTCCACACCATCGAATATGCAACTCTTTATACAAGCAGACAGAAGACGTTGGCTTAAATTCTGAATAGATTTCAAATGTATTAATTTTGCATAAATTATGGTGCCAACTATCACTCAATTCAAGTGCTTCAAAATTTGTGCAATTATTTGAAAGAAATGAATTCTTGTATGAAATATAAAGCAATCTTCAATTCAATTTGAGCTTTCAAAAAAATTGCAGTATTCTATACGCATGGTCCCGACACTTATACTAAGCTTAAACTTAAGATTCAGGATTATGCTGGTTAAAAAAAAGAAGAATAAATTAATTCGATTCTTTATGACTATATGTATGCAAGATGATGAATATCTTCAAACTAATTCAAATTAATGAAAAATATAAATGTTTAGCTCCATAGGATGTGATCATAGTAGGCCTAATCTCCTATGCTTGAAATAAAGTTAATAAGGTCTACTAAATGACCAACTTCTAAATGAACTTAAGTTACAATAAATCATAAGACCCAATCCTCTATATTTATAATAGAGTTAACAAGGTCTATTATGATATCAATTTTCTAAAGAATTTAAATTATACATAAGTCATAGACATCCTCTACTAGAAATAAGTAGAGTTGATGCTACCATGATGGCCACATTGACTGAAAATCTTAACCAGAGAGGATTACTACTATTTAGATTTTTAAATTATTGTATCTTAAATTTAAATTTATAAATTCAAGTTGTAGACTCAATCTTCTACTAGCAAATAAGTAGAGTTGATAAGGTCTACCCCAATGATGGCCGCGTTGATTGAAAATTTTAACCGGAGGGGATATTATCATTAAAAGATATTTGAGCTCTAAATTAATTCATCTTAAAGCTAAATTTCAACTAAGAAAACATCTGAATTAAATGAAATCTATTATTTAAATATTTAAAGCAAATAATTCATCCACCCATCCACTGTCGTTTATTTGGGATGATAGATTAAGAAAACTCTACCTTACAAAGGAGCTAATTTCAAGTCAAATAAATCACTATATTCAAACTCAAATAATCTCGTAGGACGTCCAGTCCTTTATCCGCTGAAGGAGTTCCACATATGATGTGGTTACGACCAGACTTCTCTGATCTGGTGGTTGCCACCAAATATCACTATTATATTACTTGCACTATACCATGTTCTCCAATGGCTCTCTTGGTATGAATCATAGGATATATTTGATAGGCACAAAGCTTTTTTTGTCAACTAAGGTGTACTTAAGCCTGTCTCCTTAAACAAACCTCACCCTATATCTACAAATATTTATTAGATGACGTAACTCATGTGTTGCTGATAAGGATCCTTCGGTCAGATTGGGTTAACTACCTCCTCTAACTAGATCGACCAGATAAATGATAACGAAACCATGAGACATCATCATTCCACCAACCATATACTTTAAATTTAAATGATGAATTTCATAAGTTATAAGCCCCAAACTTTAAGCTCCACATATTGCTACTATACGCTACATATTAAGCGATTTAATGACTAGCCTTAATCGAAAGTTCTCTCTCAACGTTGAGAGGGATAATTAGCTATAGGTGCTTGTACCTATAGGAATCCTGGAACCAGATTTAAAGTTCTCACTAAATAAGGGTGAAATCTTGGGGTAGTGTCTTATCTACTATTCTATCTACCTTCTGAAATTATACTGACACATTTAAATCATACTCTATTCATATTGTCTAGAAGTCGGTGGCAAATTTTCAGAGCCCAGTATAAATTTATTTAATCACTTGTATATTTTAGTATTGTGTATTTTAAATTATTTCTTAAGTAAAGCAATTCAATATAAGAAGACATGTAGTAAATATCATTTATATTATGGATGGAATGAAGGACTAGTGTTTTGCCATAGGTCAAAGAAAATCCTGTGCAGACTCTTACATGTAGCTTCAACGTATACTCCAATGAATCCATGGACATCTTTTATGCCGCTTTGTGGGATTAAAAGGAGGCTTTGAGTGTGAACATTTGGGCATAATAGAGTTTGGACGCCATCCCTTTGGATTAGACTTGGACGACACTACTTGCTTCCGCTTGTGAGCCGATGGTATACCTGGTTGATTGAACGCAGGAATCAAAGCTTGAACAAAGACCTCTCACTCGCTATCACTCACTCTCGTTTAGAAGCGCGCACAGCTGGAAGCTTTAATTTTTTCTATCCTTCCTTCCTGTCTTCTCCAGCCAGCTGGAGGCTTCACTGTTGGAGAACGAGGAACGCGCAGGAGGAGCCTTTTTTCTTGAAGTTGAAAGCTGGTTCTCCCAACCGACAGAATAAAATCAAAGGTCCTTGGTGGCTTTGCCGCTTGAGTTCTGGAAAATGTGATCAGGACGAAGTTTTTTAAGAGACAAATTTCCAAAATGTGGGCTTTGAATTGTACTATATTATTCATTCCAGGTTCTTTAGATCTTTTCCGAAAAACAACTGTTTTTTTTTCTTTTTAAAGTTCGAATTTGGACTTTTAGGAGGAAAGTTGACGTAAAAAACAATTGATTTTGGAATATGCGCTGTTGAGCTTTTTTCTCTGCGGCCACCTTTCGGAAGAAAGGGGGATTCTTGTATTTTTTTTGCCTTTTCTTCGTATTCTTTAGATTTTAATGGTTCAAAATGACAAGTCTGAGATGCCTTCACTTGCTCTGACCCCTACTTGGTCTGTTTCAACGGTGCTAACCATCTTTGTTTTTCTCTCTCTGCTCGTGGAGCGATCTATCCATCGGTTAAGCTCTGTAAGTATGCCCTTATCTTTTATTTTATTCTGTTATTCAGATTCCTGTCTTTTTGGCACTTTGCCACACTCTACTGTAAGTGTTCTTCCATTTATGGTTAGTTAAAGTTCTTTTTTTTTTCTTTCTAATTTTTCGAGTCAGCTAAGGATTTATGGATGAATGATTTTTCATGCTTGGGTAAGTGTTAGGAACACATGAAGTTTAGGACCATTGAGGAGGTTTCCGTTTCCATGGATGCTCGTCTCTTCTTCAACAAAAAATTGATATCGATGAAAGTAGAAGCTTTGCTAGTTTGTCCTCTGAAAAAAATGAAGCCCCGAGCAATCCATTTGCTTGAAGACAATGAGTTCCATGAAGTAATTTTTGAGCATTTTTGTTTTGCGTGTTCTTTTGATAGTGCTAGGCTGGTTGTAGATATGTGAAAGGGATTGTTCTAAGAAGTCTCATGTGCTGTTGAATCTTTAGTTCTTAAGATTTCTTGGATTTTTGGAGTACTCCTCATGAAAGACTTAATGTGAGATGCATTCCTTAATCTCTCCTCTCTAAAAAAACTTAGGTAGGAACTGGATTTAACTTTTAGCTTAAGGTAGCCATCTGTAAGATGAAAAACAGGACTAGCATTTTTGGTCTCACCAGTCGATTTGATCTTCTTTTGTGGTGTTGTTATTTGAATGTTTTGATTTTGATGACACAACTGTCAGAAGCAGACTTAATATTTCAAATCATAATAACTTGTCTGCTATCGTAAGTGCTTACAAATAAATAATGAAGGATTTTTGCAGCCCAAGTTTCGATTAGAAGTACATGAAACTACTTTCTTTTTCTTCACTTTTGGAAGTACTTATGCTACTAATATTTCCAGTGGTTGAAGAAGACCCACAGAAATCCATTATTTGAAGCCTTGGAGAAAATGAAAGAAGGTAGCCAATCCCTCAACAATTATGAACGGCTTATCCATTTTGAACTGATTTTCTCATGTGACTTAACTAATGTAAACACTGAAATATACCAGAAACTCAAAAAATTGAAAATATATCTTTCCATTAATAGAATCCTTATCTTTTACTGCAGAATTGATGTTACTAGGATTTATATCACTTTTGCTGACGGCCACTTCAAGAACAGTTTCGAAAATTTGTATCGACTCGATGTTCTATAATAGCAAATTCTCCCCTTGTAAAAAATCAGATGTAGAAGACACTATAGATGTCGAAACCATATCTTCTCATGTTGATCGGAAGCTTATAGATTTATCTCTTCATCGTTTCCTGGAGAGTTTTGAGTGATACTGAAGAGACATGTCAAGAGGTGCACCATGAAACTATATAAAACATAGGACTGCTTACACGTTTTTTATTTTTCAGTCCTAAAAACTTGATTTGTGCAGGGACATGAGCCTTTTGTTTCATATGAGGGTCTGGAACAACTCCACCGGTTTATATTTGTGATGGCTATAACTCATGTATCCTATAGTTGCTTAACTATGTTACTGGCCATAGTGAAGGTTAGTAGTTGACAGCATTACTTATTTCATCCAAGGTATATAAAAGTGCGCATATATTAGCTGATTATTGTGTTTCAGCATATCCTCTTTAGAAAACCTAGCATAATGCTTACCCGGTTTGTATCTAATACTCAGTCTTTGCATCTTTACAGATTCATACTTGGAGGAATTGGGAAGAAGAGGCTCATAGGGATCCGTATGATTCATATGCTGGTATGATATTCAGCTTAGAGTTGTTAGACAAAGTAGAAATGTTAGATAAATTGAGCTAGAATGGGTTTTAATATCTAATTGGTTAGTGCTAGGAGGAAAGTTGGTTAGAATGGGTTTTAAAATCCTTATATATACTTTGAGATAAGCGTAATGTATCAATAATCAATCAACTCTTATATTGCACGCATTGTAAAGTAAATTAAAAAATTATAAGACTCATTCTAATTAAATTTTTGTCAAGAATCAAGATGTCCTCATCTAATATAAGACAAAGTAGAACTTTTTTTATTATTTTTTTGTTGACTACAACTATGTCATTTAAAATTAAATAAATGACATGAGGTTAAATGCCATAATCAATGATGAATTAATTAAATTGATTTGATAAAAATCCGACTTCATAATGCCCGAAAGCATCAAAATTAATTAAATAAAATATCAATCGCTTAATGATCGATCCAAAATTAAAATTAAAATTAATTTTTAATGAAATTATGTGCATATCAAAGTCGAGAAGCCTCGACGATGTCAAACGACACGTTTGCGAAATTGAGCAGCCGAAACGCCGAGACCTATCAAACGACACTTCCGAGATCGATTTCAAAATGCGCTAAATGTCGACATCGATCGACGCCGCATTAGAATTTTAACTTCACTATTGCTGCCGACGTTGTCCGAAGCTCCATCAATAAATTGATCCGCGTCGCACAACCGAAATAACTAAAATTCTATATTGGGTTTAGTCATAAATTAATATCACATAAAATAACGAATTATAATTAAAGGGACTAATGCTTAATTTAAACCCCTTTAATTCTACCTAACCGCTGCTCCAATGGAGACCGTCTAAAGGCAAACGATCGTTGACCTCATTCACGCCTCTACCTCATTGACTCTCACTCTTAAGTTGGCATTCTCCCTTCTATTGAAGCTCTCGTTCGCTCGGTTCGATCGTTTAGGCACGCGACACACGCCTCTTCCTCTCACGACATTTCCTCTCTCGTTTCTTCTTTCTTTCCTTTTTACGACGCCTTCGTTGCTCTGATTTCTCCTTCCGTTTCGCTCCCATGAAGACTCTTGAGCGGTTCTTTCGTCTCTTCCGTCTTCCCACGCGCTGAGGAACCGAGAAAGGAGTCTAGCGACCCTTTGCATAAGCTTAAACCCCTTCCTTCCTTTCCTCTTAGCATTGAAACCTCGGGTTGTTTCTCTCAACCCTAAGCTTGTTCTTATGCATTTAAGTTTCTTTGGAAGTTAGGGTTTTGCTAAAAATGCTATATCTATGCTTGAGATTATAAGAGTTTCCTTTAGGGATTTGGGATGATGTATGGCCCAAATCTCATTTTTTTTTGGATTTTATGGTATTCATGCTTGCTGAAAATGCTTTGGGATAATGTATGGCCCAACCTTTTTTCTTTCTTGCTATTTTCTCTTGTCCGTGGATGCCTACATTTTCTTTAGGTGCTTGCTGAAATTGTTTTTTTTACCTAAGGAAAATGAATTGATTTGTTGTAATGGGTATGTTAAATCGCTTTTACCTAAGGGAACCGAATCGATTTGCTAATGGGCATAATATCTGAAATCGTTTTACCTAGGAATAATCGATGAGTTTAATGGCATGATACATGCTTGAAATCGTTTTACTAAGGAAATCAATCGATTTGTTTCTAATGTGTATGATACCGAAAGTATTTTATGAAAGGGAAAACTATTAGCTTGTTGTTAGAGGCATGAAGCTTCTGAAATTTATTTTTCTAAGGGAATCAATCATTTTATTATGGATGAGTATAAGGCTTGCTAAACTTTCTTATCTAAGGGAGAAATCAATTACTTGTTGTTTGATGAGATATGATCGTTCTCCCATGAATTTCATGCTTCTACTTTTTCAATTTATTTCCTATGAAGGGAATTATATATATATCATGTCTCTTTCATATGTAAGTTAAAATCAAATTAAGAAGGGATTTGGTTATACCATTTGCTATTATCTATGAGTTTCATTCTTGCATACGTGCATTTGATATCTTATTAAGGAAATATGCTATAAGTATCATTGTCCATGCGCTGGAAATTTGTAATAATTCTGCTCACGTTGTTCCAACGCGTGAAATATCGCTATAAGTATCCGTCACATATTGCGGCGAAACTGTGATAAGTACTGCTCACGCGTTGTTCCAACGCGAAATATGCTATAAATTCTGCTCACATTGTTCCAACGCGGCGGAAACTTGGATAAGTACGCTCACGCTCCAACGCGTGGAAATATGCTATAAGTACGCTCACATTGTTCACGTGGGAAACTGTGATAGTACTGCTCAGCGTTCCAACGCGTGGGAAATATGCTTCTTATATAAGCTCTCATTGCTCCAATGCGGTGGAAACTTTAATAAAGACTGCTCATGCCGTCACGCAGAAATATGCTATAAGCATGCTCACATTATTCCAACGCAGAAACTTGTGGTATCTCATACGTTGTTCCAACGCGTGGAAATATGTTTCTATAAGTAGCTCACATTGTTCCAATGCGGAAACTGCGGATAAGTAATTGCTCACGCTTGTTCCAACGCGTGGAACCGCATGAAGATTGCTTGTGCTTGTTCCAACGCGACGAAATGTAATCTTATTTAACCCATGCACGCCTTTCGGCGTGGTGCAAATAAATGGTCGAGGTGTCACGACACCTACCATGCACGCCTTTCTTGCCGTGGTGGGAAGGCTGCCTCCGGCATTACGCGGATGACGCCGGGAGGTCACAAATTTTCAATAAAAATAAAAAAAAAGGAGTTGAAATGTGTCATATAAATGCTTATACTTTAATTTCATACGTGAATGCAAATTTATTACTCTATTATAGTACCGCTCACATTGTTCCAATGCTGGAAACTTATGAAGTACCACGCGTAACGCGCGGAAATATTTATAGTACTGCTCATTTAAATGATGAATACATGATTGCCACGTTGTTCCAACGCGTGGAAATATGTTTGCTATAAGTACGCTCACATTGTTCCAACGCTAAAACCATGATAAGTTGTTCCGTTGCAACGCTCGCTTGCTCACGCTTGTTCCAACGTGGCGAAATGCATGTGTTATGAACCCATGCACGCCTTCTGGTGGGCAAAATTTTCGGCGGTCTCACGACATACCATGCACGCCTTTCTCATGGTGAATTCTCTCAGCCCCCATGCGGGATGACACGGAGGTCCAAATTTTCTTTAAAAAAAAAAGGGGAATAAAATAGAAGATTGAAATGCTTGGTTAACATGTTTTAAAATGCTTCATTATATATGAATACGCTTCATCTCTATATAATGAATTATCTTATTCAGATTATGACATAAAGTGGACTCTATCTATGACACGTGATATACACATTGATATGTTCAAAATCTCCCCATTTACTCATATTCACACCATGATTTATACACATACATGAGATATGGTGAAGACTCAAACACATGAATAAATTAAATTTACCATATGACATAACATATATCAAGAAGATATCAAAAAAAAATGGTTAAGTTAAAAGAAACTCACAAGTATATGTGACAACTTAACTCAAGATTGAAAAGAACCTAAACTGGAGAAGAGGAGAGTAGAAAATGTAAGTACTTTGTGAATAAATCCTTCTTATTTATAGGCTCTTAGCCTCTCCTTTGCCATCTATTCTTTGCATCAGACGCTTGTTATAAATCAGCGCAAGGAAACCATCAATGTACATTATTCATATTTGTATGACATGCATGGACATGTATGCCTCAGATCCTTATCTCTTATTTTTTTTTTTTTGAAGAGGAAAATAAAGTCTTCGCATATAATAAATTTAATGAGTATTTGTCCCACTTGCCATGAGGTTGCATGGGAGGGAAAAATCTCTTTTTTAAATAAAATATAATAACCACTATATTTTTATATTCCCTCCTATCAAGAGAAATAAATGGGCTATGGTGATTGATCATGCCTTCAAAAAATGATTATTTCGCCTTTATGTTTGCGATTAACATAGAAAGAGTTTTGCCCAAACCAAATGCCTAAACTCATTCTAGGCCCATCACTTTATATTTGATCATGGCCTTCAAAATAATTTCACTTTATGTTTCCATGATTTTCATAAAGAAAGGTTTTAAATAAATCAAATGCCTAAACTCATTCTATCATTATTTTACATTTGATAAAATGCCTAAATGATTTATTTCACTATACCTGATTTGTGACATAAAAATCTTTGGCCAAAAATAATATCATATCATATTTTCCAAAGAAGAGATGATATCAATCGGTTCTTCTGACCGATCCGGATTAACAAAATATCGCATCAAAACTTAAACTTGCAAATTGATACATACTTTTCAACTACATTTAATGTCCATACAACATTTTAAAAGAACATATACTCATGTATGTTGAAATGTCAAACAATAGAACATATGCAAGTTAGATATAAAACAAAAGAACATACGCTACACTTGGTTGGTTAAAAGTTAACAAAACTCAAAATCAAACTCATGAAACTTCAACATTAGACATCTTAATGTCCATACAATTTTCAAAAAAATAGATATATGCATGTTGGAGTAATTACTAAGTCAAATATAAAGAATATGCTATATAATCCCGCTTTCTGACCGTCCCAAGTTAACAAAAACCTAAAATGTGATATTATATAAAATTTCAATAATATCAGACTCATATATAATATAAGATATGAATCAATTAACATAGCTTCTAAAATTCAAATCTCGGAAGAAAAGTCAAACCCGATCCTGTGTCAAACTAAAGTAAGGTTTGAAGGATTATACTTCGAGATAATGAATTCAGACCCGATCCTCTGTAGAAAACCGAACAGAGTTGACAAGGTCTATCAATTGATATTAACCCTGTGGATCGAGAAGGGTAATTATAATTAAAATTTCAATGATAAATGATCATATATTCAAATCTAAAATCAATCATAAAATGATCAAAATTCAAAGGAAATAACAAAAAATATAAATAAAACAAAAAAATGAATTATCTAAATTAAAACTTAAAAATAAAAAATAAATCCACCTCAATGTTTGTCGGGCAAATTAAAAAATTTTTGCTCACAAAAATGTCAATTAAATAAATAACTACCTTACACTCAAATATTCCTAAAGCGTAGATCTGTCCCTTCTGTCATGATTTTGCCGCGATTAAACCATAATCATACACGACTGAGTCGACCGGATATGACACCACTAATTAAATTACCACGGCAATATGATGTTCTCAAAATTTTGAAAAAATGTAACATACAAAATGTTATGGTTGACTTATATTTGTCTCCTTGACAAACTCCACTCAGTCTACAAGGACAACGACGTAACCCATATGTCACAGGATCCTTCTAATCTACCTCCTATGCGACGGGATACAATCAATGACAACCATGGATCGACGGCCGTATCGCTCCCCACAAAAGTTTAAAGTTAAAATAATAAATTTCATAAGTTCTAAGTTCCACTCAAATTATATATAAGATTCATTATTAATAGTACTCTCAAGATAATAATTAACTATTTGTTTAGAAACCCAAACCAGATATAAAAATTCTCAAATGAGAACGAAATCTCTGCAAGGTCTTATCTACTATTCATCTGATTCAAATTATCACACACTTAAACAACTCTTTCCTTTTTTTCGAAAGATGTATGGCAATTTTCGATCTCATGATTGCATCTTGATAGGTTTCTCTTTCATCTGCTACCGTCAAATCTAAGTTATAATTGCAAATGAGTATAAAAAAAAAAATGAAATGAAATGAAATGATAAGTAAAACTTGACAACTTAAAGCATACTAAAATCTTAAGTCATTTGAGATTTTATTTAATATGCTTTATGTTTTCTTATCGCATCTATATTTTGGAAGTATGTGATAGTGCAATTATTTTAATTGCTAATTTTACCTTTAAACTCCAATGACCTAACACCCATCGTAATTCTCTAGCGGCCACATCCGTTAATAACGTCCATCAATCTGAAGCATACGGTTTGGAGTGGATTTCAAACCATCTTGAATGAAAGTGCTAGCCTCAACTCAAAGAAATGTCGACGTATGAAAGAATCTAAAAAAGGCTTATGGACTCTTTGTAGGTCACTAAAAGAAACAATTAGTCTTGAGGCTTTGAGACACCAATCATGAAGAGGGTTATTTTAAACGGCCTCTTTGTCTCAAAATAATGCAATCCAGTAACCATTCGTCCGGGATATGATGTCAATTTTCATCTAAGCAAGCTTCCGGGAGGCAACGAAGAAAAGAAATCTGACATGCTCAACACTCTCACGACAATCAATTATAACCAAAAAGGTTAACCTAAATCGGTTTGACAACCTTGTTTAAACAATGACCACCTTCACAATTCTGACATACAAAGTAGCTCTAGGCAACTATATCGACGAGTGCATCAGTTCTCAAGTTGCCAAGGAGAGAGGACGAAAAGAAAATACCAAGGTCATGTTATCAAGGATGCTGGGACTTACTCGGAGATCTCATCATCAGAACCCAATGCCGTGACACCAATCCATGTCCCACACGGTGAGCATGGGTGTGACACTTGGACCACGTGCCAGAATCCACCAAGGTCCCTGGAAAGTCTAGATGAGGCTCAGCAAAAAAGAAATGCTCAGAGCAAAATGGCATCAGTAATTGAGATTGCCCAAACTCTGCGATGGGAGCTAAAAAGAGGGCCCAATGATAAAGGATATGATGACACCTTGAGAATCCTCCGGGGGATCGCCATCAATCGACTCCATCCCATCGAGGTTAACCATCGCCTAATCGAAGAAAGATTCCACACTTGGAATCAAGTTCATGAGACGCCGATCAAATTGTATCCAAGAGGACAAAGAAGAAGAGGAGGCAACCCAAAGTAGTGTATATGGTGCAACAAGTCATGAGCCATTTGGTGATATCAACCCGTCAGAAATGTCCTCCCTCGAACAACAAAATGTTCAAAAGATAAAGCATCCTCAGTCTGGAGAGAGAAACAAGAAAGAAAGAAGAAGGAAGAAAATCCCACCTTCATCGATCTACTACTTTGAGAAGAAAGACAAATTCACGATAAAGAAATCGCTCAATTGAAAAATGAGCTAAACAATAATGCATGATCGCAATGATGCAAGCACGCAGAAATATCGCCAAGCAGGTCCAACACTGCCCCCAAATAATCATCAAGCTCCAAAGAATGCCCACGACAATCCTCCAATAAATTTGATCTTACATGCTTCAAGGGTCCAAATCGAGCCCGCCGGGATTGAAATAAATGAGTCACCGACAACTCGCTTCAAAATATACAAACTATATTCAAGTCGACCTCTCAACTTGATATTATCTTGAATGAGAAGATCAAAGTCGTTATACCGCCGTGCGTAAAAATTAAGAAGCAAAGGTCGCCCATATCCCGCTGGAGTATGATCGATTCCATACCCAAAGGGATATTCAATGCCAAAGTTTAATCTCTTGATTAAATGGTAATCCTAAACAAAGATCTAGCCCAATTCAAAGCATCCCGCAAGAACACGGGGTAATGATGCATTATTATTCACAATTCCAAGAGTTTAACTTCGACCGCTGAGCCGATGTCAAGTTATCAAATGACTTTCGGCCAACTTGTATGTTCGCTAGCGTTCACAATAAGTCAAGAAAAAACAACTATCCGATCCCGCCTCGAGAAGAGGAAGAAAGACGAGTCAAGAACTGGGATATATTACGCTCCATAGTATGAAATATGAAAACAACAATTAAAGAAGAGCATGCAATCCAACATGGGCAACATCGATGATAAGACTTTTATTCAGATGGCTTCAATTACTACATTTCAAGAGCTACTGATAGGTGGCTAAATTTGAGAAATTAAATTTATCAGATGGCCAAGAAGATAAATTCAAAAGAGCAAAAGCTCAGACTCAAAGAAAGGTGAAACGATTTCACCTCATACAAGAAGGATACAGTAGTTGCTATAACGTATTAAAAGAAAGGCTACCTCCTATCAAGAAAATCCGCAGCCATTCAATCCTCGCCCACAACCCAAGCTCATACTTGAGGTAATGATACCTAGAAGGCGCGAACCACCAAAACAAACAAGAGGAGCGAATGACTCAATGGCCCCACCCTAAAAGAAAAAAAGTCAACAAAGAGTATTTTTAAGAGGAAAGTGTGGCCAAATTGTTAAACATGACTCAAAGTAGGCCTCCAACTACCGTGAGTAAAAGACTGAAGAGGACAAGCAGATAATCCTAACCATCCATATCACCGGGTGCTACCATCCCATTGAAGATTGTTACATTTTCAAAGATCGCTGAGCGAAAATATAAATGGAGAATTCACATTGTTTGACAAATAAAGGTCCAAGAAAGAATCCACCAAAGTAATCCCTCATCTCCAAGACTATCAAGGACGAGCAAAGGCAAAGAAAAGTGATCGAAGGATGGCAGCCGCTCTAAAAAGACCGTAAAAAAATATCAAGCAATCGGGCGCCTGTGTTCTGAAATCACCACTGAGGCATTGAGTCGAGAGACAAACCTAAGTTATGGAAGGCTAATTCATCTCATGAAAGACAAAGCCAAATACCGCAAGGGAAGGCTAAGAAACCTGCCAAACAAAAAAAATAAACTAAATAAAAAGAAGAAGATAGTAATGCAAAATGTTACCACTACTATTGATGGTCTTAATTTAACGCAAAAGATCATCAATAATATGGAAGATTATATACAATCAACAAGACGACCTATCACGCTTGCAGAATTCATTACAAATCTTCAGATCAATGAAAGCGGGGAAGAATCAAGAACTTCCTATCGAAGTCTTTGATGATGCATGAAGTCGATACTAAGAACTCGCTTTCCCAAATGAAGATGAACCAGAGCTCACCATATCAACAAGCATGAAAATATAAAATCAAGACTCAATCTTCTCCTATCATTGACAAGTGGGTAGAACAAGAATCAATCATCCAAGATTCGATGAAATGAAGTAAGTGAGTCGAACTACCATCCCAACAGAGAAAGAGCCAATGAATAAAGATAAAGGAAAAGAAATTGAAGTCAATGAAAGAGTTATCCCTAAGGATTCAAATAAGAAGTTTCATCAAAAGGATCGACTACAATATTCTATCCCATCTAAGGAAAATTCAAGGCATTTTAGTATATACTAAGCACTCATGTCGTAAGATCTGAACACCTTAATTGAAGCTCTCAAAGAAAAAATTGAAGCATATTTTGTCAACGCTGTCTAACTGAGACCTCAGATGTTCAAGAGCCTCCAACCTCACATTTTCGTAAGATGATCTAATGCCGGATCGCAGAGCACAACCGCCTCTCTCAGATGTTACATGAAAGTGATGAAATTATAATATGGATCTTAATTGATCCTGCCCTCCGTGAATCTTATGAATTGAGAACTATGGTATCTCTAGATATGTACAACATCTGAGATAAAGTCATGGTTCGTGATTCAACGAGAAGGGACGTAAAACTATCTGTCATTCGCCCTTCCTCTTAAATTTGGAGACCTCTACACATGTAAATTTCATGTGATCGATACTTCATTCGTGAGCCCTTCTGGGTCAATTCATGGTTCAAAAGTATGGTATTGTCCCATCTACATTGCATCAATGTATGAAATATACAAGGAAGAATGCCAATTGGGTGACATGCAACCTTTTAATAAATGAAATGAAGATATATTAAGATGCCGCCTACTTCCTTCAAGGAATCAAAGCAAGAAACAACTAAGAAATACCGCATCTACTTCAAAACCCATAAAAAAAGAACAAAGAAGGGAGAAGAAGAAGAATAAAGGAAAGGAGATTGTTCAATATTCGGGAT
Source organism: Cymbidium sinense (assembly GCA_021442155.1). Taxonomy (NCBI): domain Eukaryota; kingdom Viridiplantae; phylum Streptophyta; class Magnoliopsida; order Asparagales; family Orchidaceae; genus Cymbidium; species Cymbidium sinense. The sequence continues at coordinate 6,723,756 of CM038219.1, forward strand.
ATAAAGACAAGTCTAAAATCAATAATATGTCCCTCATCTAGCAGATCAAGAAGAAGATGAATGTGTTCCTTCTAAATAAAAGGTCCGCATGACTCTTCGAGTAAAGCTCGAATCAAGAACATTTGACTCGACATGAGTCAATTGCTAAAGTAAGTGCAATGCACTTACTTTAAAACAATCATAGATACATCAGCAGCAGAGACTACACTCGTAGTACCCTGCTTTCTCCCAATATTTTAAAGAAATCACCCCTCGAAAACTCACAAAGTCGGTGAACTGACCTTCTATGTACTCCTCCTAAAAACACGCCGTGAAGCTCGCTTTATAAACCGGGTGTCAAGATTCTCGACGGGTAATGCGCTATCTCAAGAAGAAGCTATGCCCACACTTCCAAAGTTGAGCAAGTAGTTAAAAGGACCAAGCTCTTGAAATGGTCAAAGGTTCTCAAACCATTGGTAAGAGAAATAAACACACTACCAAAGGCCTTCTTCGAAACATTATAAGAATACAATATATGCCATAACGAATGGAAGTGAGAGGATGATGAGGATGAGAATTTCATTCTTAATGTTACACAAATAATGAAGATAAAGCATGGTTCCGGCCCTAAAGAGCTAAATTTCTACATAAGCTAAATTTCATGTGATCGATGCAGATATTTCAGAGCCTTCCTGGGTCGAATTCATGGTTCATAAGTATGGTATTGTCCCATCTACATTGCATCAATGTATGAAATATACAAAGGATGGAGAAGAATGCCAAATGGTGACATGCAACCTTTATGGTGCATGAAATGAAGATTTATCAAGATGCTTATTTCCTTCCGAAATCAAAGCTAACAAAACAACTACAAGAATACGCATCTACTTCAAAACCCATAAAAGAACAAGAAAGAAGAAGGGAGAAGTTAAAATGAATAAAGGAAAGGAGATTGTTCCAAATATTCCTAGGGATATAAAGAACAAGTCTAAAATCAATAACACCTCATCTAGCAAAGGATAATCAAGAAGAAGATGAATGTGTTCCTTCTAAATCCAAAGGTCCGATGACTCTTCGAAAAGCTCGAAGAAGAACATTTTGACTCGATTATGAGTTCAATCGCTGTAAGGTGCAATGCCTACTTTAAAACAATCATAGATCATCGCCAGAGAGACTACACTCGTAGTCACCTGCTTTCCTCCATTTTAAAGAAAACTCAAAGTCGAGAACTGGTGACCTTCTGTACCTCCCTCCCCGGAAAACACGGGCCGAAGCCTATTTTATAAACTGAGGGTGTCAAGAAGAAGATCGATTGGTAATGCGCTATTCAAGAAGAAGAAGCTATGCCCACAAGGATACCAAAATATTACTCTCCAAAGATGCAAAGCCTAATGCGCAAACATGGGGTCCAGATTGGAGCAAGTAAGCAAAGGACTAAGCTCTTTGAAATGATGTGGTACCCAAAAGGTTCTCAAACCATTGGTAAGAGAAATAAACACACTACCAAAGGCCTTGGTTTCATCCAAGACAACGGTCCACAAGAATATACCTGTTACGCTATAACAGGAATGGAAGTTGAGAGTGATGATGAGGATGAGAATTTCATTCTTAATGTTACCTCATAAATAATGAAGAAGTTTACCGCCTCAAGAGCTTGAAGATGGTGGGGAGGCAACTATGAACTTAAAGAAATTAATTTGGGAACCGAGGAGGATCCTCCACGCTCATCAAGCTCTACTCAAGATAAAGTGGAAGAATTAAAAACTTTGCTCAGGAATTGTGGATTGCTTTCGACATATGTTGAAATGCTTATCCTCGATATACGTTCACAACCAAGAATTAAGCCGATGCAGACCAAGCAAGCCTCTAGCTAATGAGATTGGAGGTCAGTGTAATTGCGTAAACCAAGAAGCTCATTGCGGTTTTATTCGAGAAGAAAAATACGACCGGATAGCTAATATTGTCCCCGAAGAAGAAGAATGGTCGATTCAGATCAGATCGAATTCGTGGATTTAAACAAAGCATGTCCAAAGGATGATTTTTTCGCTCTCAGACGTAACTATGTGGATAACACTTCAAACCACGACATGTTCTCATTTATGGATGGATCACAAATCAAATCAAGATGGCTCAAGATGAGAAGCATACCTCATTCGTGACACCAATTGCATATATTGATACGCCATGCCCTTCGCTTGAAGAATGTCGAGCTACATACCAAAGACACATGCAATCTTGACGAAGTGATTCATCAAAAAAGTAGAGTGCTATGTTGATGACCTCGTTGTCAAGAGTATATCGCAAAGATCATCTCGATGATTTAAGGATCGCCCTGAAAGAATCAAAATATGATCTCAAGATGAATCCTCTCGCGCCTTTGAGTCTCTTCTGAAAGTTGATATGTCGGCGCCGTGGAGGGATTGAAATCGATCCCAACAAAATCAAAGTTGATTGTCGAAATGCCTCCTCCAAGGAGTCCAACTTCGCCCATACAGTGACATCTCGCATTCATTAAGATTTATATCAAATCACCGCGTGATGTCGACTTTGCAAAATTAATGAAGAAAGATACTCTTTCAAGTGGGACAAAGAATGTCAAGAGGCCTTCGACAAGATCAAAAGATATGTTTAATCCACCGCCCCAATCCTGTGAAAGCCTCTCATACGTACAAGAAGACTCAAGAATCTCTAGTGCTTTGGCGCAACATAATGAGGAAGGAAAGGAGAATGCTCTATACTACATTAGACTAATAGAGCGAAGCGTTATTCTCCAATCGAGAAGCATTGTTTGACGTTAATTTTGCCCAAAAGCTACGCCATTACATGCTATCTCATAAAATTACCCTTATCTCAAGGATCGATCCTGAAGTTCTGATGACACCAACGCTGATGTCGCTGCATGTTGTCCTTCATACAATTTGATATTACATATGTTCCCGTAAAGCTGAAGGGCAAAGGCAGATTTTCTTGTCGCTCATCCCATCCCCAGATCTTAATGATGATCTTCCGATGAGCAAATCATGCACATATATGAAAAGAAAAGCAACAAATGTGGAATTATATTTGATGGAGCTTCCCCATTAGATACACTCAACCCTCAAATCTCCCAAAGGCTCGGTATCGGCCTCATCTGATCACACCAAGGTGATAATGAGACATTCTTATAAATTAACTCAACCACCAACAACAACGCGTAATATGAAGCTGGTGGCGTGTTTAGAGGAAGCTATTTCCATGGGAGTCCAGAATCTGCAAATTTATGGGGATTCTCAACTCGTCATTAATCAAGTATCGGGCCTTTACAAAATCAACAAGCTTGAATTGGCCTACTATCACAAACGAGTTTGCGAGCTTATGAAACAAATTCCAAATGTCATTATGACTCGAGTCTGAGCTGAATAGAAAGCCGCTTAGCTGCTTAGCTAAAGAAATGGGTATGGATGACGACGACTACATACTAATTAGTGCACTCCGAGTCCTGAGCCAATAAGTTTAAAGTCCTACCGGAAGAGGGTCATCAAACATAAATCGCCAGGGTGCTCATGCTCCTTACACTCCTTACAAATTACTTTCAAAGTCAACAAGATAGCTTCAAACCATTCCGATGAAAGACTCAACCCGAGGAAGTGCTAAAACCACACAATGAAATCCTTATAAGTAGAAGAGAAAGGAAGATCGGAGACGCTCTTCGTCGACTACTTCAAGGAAGGCAAATTGCCGCAATAAGTCGATAGTCGCACAACCGAGAGAAAAGGCTTCGATATATGCTTATGGCAATACTCAGATCGTAGATCCTTCAACAGATGTGGCTGATGTTTGAATAAGAAGAACAGTAATTGTTGAAATCCATCAAGGACTTTGTGGTGCACACCAATCAGGTCCTAAAATGGCTTTCAAAATTAAAAGAATTGGATATTATTACCGCCTATGGTAAAAGATCAATCATGCCAAGAGATGCCATGAATGCTAGTCCATGGTAACATAATTCATCGCCTCCAACTGCAAACGCACATCGCGCTTGAATGTTGGGGACATGTAATCCAATTGATCCACCATCATCACCGGTCACCGCTTCATTTTAGCACCACCGACATTTCTCCAAGGGGCCGCACCATTTAAAGAAGTTACTCAACACTAACTTCTTTACCCACAATATTGTTTATGATTTTGTAATTCAATCATTTCGATAATGGTCCTTCAAAAGTACTAAAGTTTATAAATTTGACGCGATATAAGATTGATCACGATATTCAATTTATAATCCGAGAGCAAATGGAGGCATTTAATAAAACACTAGTCAAATTGCTTAGAAAATTCTCACAAGAAATAAAAGGGAGTGGCATACCAAACTTGTGGAAGCTGCTTACGTACCACTTACAAACTCCTACAAAGTCTACCCCCTATGCACTGTTTGGGTCAAGCAGCTTTGTCACCAAGTTGAACTACCTTCGCCCGAAAGTAGCCATTCAACAAAATCTCACCCAAGATGAGAATGCTCGTCTATGGAAGATTCGCGCTGACGAGGTCGCCCAAGCTCAAAAAATCTAGAAGTCTATCTGCAGGATGTCCGAGCTCATCACAAGACGCCCTCGAAGCTTTTCAGAAGGAGAATTGGTCCCGGTGAGAAGACCAATCATCCCTCATCGCAGAATTGGCAGAATTTGAACCTAATTGGAAGGACCTTTGTTATTGTGGTATATCAGGAGCCTATCACCTGGACTTCAAAGGTGAAAGACCAACGCCAATCAACTACGCATTTAAAGAAATATTACACATGAAAGATCGACAAAGTGATTTGAAAATCTTTATCAAAACACTTATGAAAATTTTCATTGGAAATTCTCTTGTAACACAAGAATGCATTTCCAAAATAAAATAAAAATCGTAGGCATTTTTTTAAAGTTTTATAAGTAAAGTATCTGACGCTCCGTAAGACAGGGGCCTTTCTTTCTCTCTTGACATCGCCTAGTCGAGATCCCCACGCATATATACTCAAAATTATGTTCAAATGCTCAAATTTAAAAGTCTTACCGACCAAAGAAGAAAACTTTCAAGTCTCCAAACTTCAACAAACCAAGTTGGATATACATTTATCATCCCACTCAAATCTAAAGGCTCGAGTCGTATAAGTCGACTCAACATGCCAAAATATACCGAAATACATTCCGCACTCAACACGCCACAAAGGCTGTAGTAAGAGATCCCATCTCGTCAGCCCGAGGATAAAATCCTTCATCAATTGCTCAAGTCCACCTGCTGGGTGTATAAGGCCTGACTCAACACGCCAAAAAATGGAGTGCCAGGCTTACTCAACACGGCACAAAGGCCGCAGTAAGGGATCCTCCTACTTCGCTAGTTCAAATACAAGAGCATCCAAATCCCCAAATCTCTCCAACTTGGTGAGTTCAAGTGACCTGACTGGGAAATTATCCCTATTGGTCGTGTCATCTTTCAAAATTCTACAACAACAAACAAATATAGATATCCTTACTCAGGGCACTAAGCCGAAGTTGGAATCAAATACAAATAAAATCTCAATTCCTTCTAAGTCTATCAAAGCAGAAAGCAAAGACCGAAAGAAATTCTTCTTCAGTAAGTCCAATAAAGCAAAAGTGAGGACCAAGAAGCTATCCCAATGTTCGATGCTAAATCAACTAAGAGAGTTTTGTCATCAAGATGTTCATTACATGTAAAAGCAGATCGAATTTTGCCATTGATCCAACACAAGCTCGAGAGTTTGGGTCCGGCATTTATCCTTCTACAAGCTCACAAAGCGTAAAGTTGTATGTAAATTCGTGACGTCACGACTCGATAATTCGTGACTTTCCTCAATCATCAAGGCATGATGAGCCGATAAAAGAAGACACAAGATAAATCCTCGAGATGAAATCTTCAAGTCCACAAAGCACAAAGCACGCGATCAAGACATTTCTATCTCATCAACTCCATCAAGTCCGCAAGGCACAAAGCCGTGACAGAGGAAAATACAAATTCCAAATTTCAGATGAAATTCAATAAAACCAAAGCGTAAAGCAAAGGACGTTCTCATCTCACCGACTCCATCAAGTCCACCAAGGCACGGACGTGATAAAAAATACAAATTCCAAATCTCAGATGAAGTCTTCAACAAGTCCAAAGCATAAAGCAGACCTGTCATTCTCAAGAATAACTCATCAACTCCATCAAGTCCGCTAAGGCACAAAGTGATAGGAGAAAATATAAATTTCAAGCTCGAGGAAGTCTTCAACAAGTCCGCCAAAGTAAAACATAGGGTTGAAGATGCATCAAATTTATTAAGTCGATGATGCATCCCCTTCATCTAGTCCATCAAGCACAAAACATTGGACTAATGACAACAAATACCGCTCAACGAGCTATTGCTGATGAAATGCAAATGCTTGCCCAACCCGAGAGTTATACCCACTTCTATCAAAGGGCAACGATCATATTATCAAGTTGTAGAAACTACAACTTAAGCGTGACATCCAAGCAAATCTCGGAGATCCAAGTAGTTCAACTAGACAACAAACACTCCCCCTTCACGCGCACCATGTTGGCATTTGTTTCCTACTATGTGTCAAAAAATTAAATAAATGACATTAAATGCCATAATCGATCGAAATTAATTAAATTCGATATGAAAATCGACTTCATAATGCCGAAAGCATCAAAATTAATTAAATAAAAATAATCAATTAATGATCGATCCAAAAATTAAAATTAAAATTAATTTTTAATGAAATTATGTATATCAAAGTCGGTGCTACGACGCTCTAAACGACCACCGCATCGGCCAAACGCCGTCTATCAAACGACACCTTCCGATCGACTTCGCAAAAATGCGAATGTCGACAATTCAATGCGACGCGCATTATTCTAACTTCCATGACCCGACGTTGTCCAATAGCCTCCGATCACGAAATTGATCGCGCTTTCGTCGCACAAAAACAACTAAAATTGACACCTATATGTTGGTTTAGATAAATTAATATCACATAAAATAACGTTAAATTATAATTAAAGGGACTAATGCTTAATCTTAAACTTTAATTTACTAACCGCCGCTTTCAACCAATTGACCGCTGCCCTAAAGGTCAACGAGGCGTTTCATTCCACGCCTCTACCCTCATTTCAACTCTCCCACTTTCTAAAGCCCACGATTCTCCCTTCTACTGGCTCTCGTCTTCCGTTCCTGATCAAGCTCTTGGCACTGACACAACGCCTCTTCCTCTCACGACATTTCCTCGTTTCTCTCTTGCTTTCCTTTTCAAGACGGCTTCTCTGCTCTCGATTTCTCCTTGCTTTCTGCTCCATTAAGACTCTTTGAAGGGTTCTTGCCCTCACTTCCGTCACACATTGAGGAACCGAACGATCATGAGCCCCTGCTGACTTCCCTTTGCATAAGCCACCAAACCCTTTCCTTCCTTTAGCATTTGAAACCTCCGGTTGTTTCCTCTAACCCTAAGCTTGTTCTTATGCATTTGAGTTTCTTTGAAGTTAGGGTTTTGCTAAAAATGCTATATATCCTATGTTTAGATTATGTTAAGAGTTTCAGGGATTATGATATATGGCCCAAATCTCATTTTTTTTGATTTTTTTCATATGCTTGAAAATGCTTTGGGATAATGTATGGCTAACCTTTTTTTCTTTGCTATTTCTCTTGTCAGGATGCCTACATTCTCTTTAGATGTTGAAATTGTGTTTTTTACCTAAGAAAATGAATTGATTGTCAGAATGGTATGTGTTTAAATCGCTTTTACTGGAACCAATCGATTTTGTTTAATGGGCATGATACATTGAAATCGTTTTACCCAAGGGAAATCAATCGATTTGTCGCTTAATGGGCGATACATGAAATCGTTTTACCTAAGGAAATCGAATCGATTTGTTTTAATGTTTATACATGTCGAAAGTATTTTAAAAACTATTTTGTTGTCATGAAAAGCTAAATTTATTTTTCTGAATCAATCATTTTATTATTGGATGAGTATAAGGCTTGCTAAACTTTCTTATCTAAGGGAGAAATCAATTGATGTTTGATGAGATATGTCGTTCTCCATGAATTTCGCTTCTACTTTGCAATTTATTTCATGAAGGGAATTATATATATCATGCTCTTCATATGTAAGTTAAAATCAAAATTAAAAATTTGGATACCACTGCTATTATCTATGAGTTTCATTCTCGATACTGTGATATCTTAAAGAGAAATATGCTATAAGACTGCTCACATTGTTCCAACGCTACGAAATTTGTAATAAGACTGCTCACGCTCCAACGCGTGAAATAGCTATTATAATCTGCTCACGTTTCAACGCTGGAAACAGTGATAAGTACTGCTCACGCGTTCCAACGCGGGAAATATGCTGCTTTCATTCACATGTCCAATACGAAAACTTCATAGGCACTGCTCACGCTCAACGCGGGGAAATATGTTTATATACGTTCATTTCAACGGAAACTCAGGATAAGTATGTCACGTTGTTCCAACGCGGCGACTGTTCACGCTTGTTCCAATGCAAAAAAATGGTGTTATTGAACCCATGCACGCCTTTCTCATGGTGGCAAAATTTTTCCGGGTGTCTCATGACTTACCTACCACGCCTTTCTTGCTGGACCTACCTCCAAGCTCTACGCATGGGACGACGGAGCACAAATTTTCTTTAAAAAAAAGAATAGAAGAAAGAATGAAATGCTTGTTAACATGGCTTAAAATGCTTCTTTGTCGAATATCACGCTCAATCTATATAATGAAAGATCTTATTCAGGCAGTATTTACATAAAATGGACTTTATCTACTTGATACGTGAAATATGTTGTATATGTTATAAATACCTCCCCTACTTTACTTGTCATTCACACCATGATTTGCATACATACATGAGATATGGTGAAGAAGCAAACACATAGAATAAATTAAATCTACCATATGACATGACATATAAGAAGATATCAAAAAAAATGGTTAAGTTAAAAGAAACTCACAGTATGTGACACAACTTTCTGCAAGATTGAAAGAACCTAAACTTGTGGTATAAGGGAGAAGAGAGAAAATATGTCTATTTGAATGAAATCCCCTCTTATTTATAGCTCCCCTTTCCTTTTCATCTATTCTTGATCAACACGCTACGTCATTCATAAATGTAATGCAGGAAACCAATCTAATGTGTCCATTTGTCATATCAGCGCATGTATGGACATGGCAGATGCCTCGGCATCCTTATCTCTCTTTTTTTTTTTTGAAGAAAAATAAAGTCTTGTATAATAAATTTAATGAGTATTCCCCATCACTTGCCAGAGGGAGGTGATTTTAATTAATCTATCACTTTTAAATGAAATATAACTACTCATATTTTTATATTCTCTCCCTTATCAAGAGAAATAAATGGCTATGGGTGATTGATCGCCTTCAAAATGATTATTTCAAACTTTATGTTTGCTGATTTGTCACATAAAGAAAGGGTTTTAGCAAACCAAATGCCTAAACTCATTCTAGCCCATCACTTTATATTTGATCATGCCTTTAAAATGATTATTTCAGCCTTTATGTGATTCACATAAAGAAAGGGTTTTAAATCAAATCAAATGCCTAAACTCATTCGTTTCATTACTTTTGATCAAATGCCTCAAAATGATTTATTTCACCTAACCGTTGATTTGTGACATAAAAGGGAGTTTTGGCCAAAATAATACATATCATATTTTCCAAAGAAAGATGCTATCAATCCCTTGTCTTCTGACGTCCGTTAACAAACCCAAAAATATCGCATCAAAACTTAAACTTGCAAATTGATACATACTTTTCAACTAGACATTTAATGTCCATACAACATTTTAAAAGAATATATATGTATGTTGAAATGTTCAAACAACAAGCATGTGCAAGTAGATATAAAACAAAAGAACATATGCTACACTTCCTGGTTTGTCTTCTAACAAGAACAAAATCAAAATTTGACATCAAACTTCAACATCGACATCTTAATGTCCATGCAATTTTCAAAGAATATATCCGTATGCATGTTGGAGTAATTACTAAGTCAAATATAAAGAATAGATTACATAATCCTTCTTTTTCGTAACAAAACCTAAAATGTGATATATATAAAATTTCAATAATTAATAAAGGTGTTTCTCCATATAATACAAGATATGAATCAATCGACATAGCTTCTAAAATTCAAATCTCGGAAGAAAAGTCCCAAACCCATCCTCTATGTTCAAACTAGAGACAAGGATTATACTTCGAGATAATGAATTGATCCTCCAGAAAACCAACAGAACAGCCTATCAATCGACATATTAACCCGCGGTAGTAATTATAATTAAAATTTCAATGATAAATGATCATATATTCAAATCTAAAATCAATCATAAAATGATCAAAATTCAAAGGAAATAACAAAAATATAAATAAAAACAAAATGAATTATCTAAATTAAAACTTAAAAATAAAAAAATAAATCCACCCTCCGCAATTGTTTTCTGTGACAAATTAAGAAAACTTTTGCTCACAAAGCCAATGTCAAATTAAATACATAACTACCTTCACACTCAAATATTTCTAAAGCGTGGACGTGGTGTCCTCTGATGCTGGCACATGACCACATAATCATGGCATACGACTGAGCCTCTGACCGTTGGCACGACGATATGGACCACTAATTTGCCACGACCGCACTCAGATGTTCCCCAACGGCTTTGCTTCGAAATGAAATGTAGAATGTATTTGGTTGGGCAAAAGCCCTATATTAGGGTTGACTTATATTGTCCCCACAAACTCCACTCCTCTACAAGGACACCTTGGACGACGTAACCCATGTTGGCGATAAGGATCCTTCTCGTTGGGTCGACCTCCTCCGACTGCAGTGGAGCCACCGGATGACGAACCATGGATCTTGACGGGCCACATCGCTTCCCCATAAAAAGTTTAAAGTTAAAATAATAAATTTCATAAGTTCTAAGTCCACTCATCGCAATTATATACTCGTTATTTAACGATTCATCGACTAAATTTTAATCGAAAGTGCTCTCTCGATCGGTAGATATATATGGCTATATAAAACCTCAAACCAGATATAAAAGTTCTCACCAAATGAGACGAAATCTCCGGTAGTTATCTACTATTATTCATCCGTGATCAAATTATCACCGACACTTAAACAACTCTTTTCCTTTTTTTTTTCAAAGATGTGGTGAATTTTCGGATCCCACATTTTTATTATTATTATTATTATTGTCATATGAAAAGGAGTTTAGTATACAACAACAACAACAACAACAACAACAAACCTTAATCTCACTAGGTGGGGTCGGCTATATGAATCCTTCGTCTCCATTGTGTCCTATTATGTGTCAAATTCTCATTTAATTCAAGTATACTAAAATCATTTTTTATACATCTTAACCAAGTCTTTTAGGTCCTCTATCTTTCTTTAACATAAGACAAATCTAATGCATCTACTCTCCTAATCGTCATCGGACGACGCTTTATGTGGCCAAACCATCTAAGGCGACTCTCCTAAGCTTATCTACCACCGGAGCTACTCCAACTTTTTCCAACATACTCATTTTGCATTCTATCTCTAAGGGTAAAGCCACTCATCCACCTGAGCATCCTCATCTCTGTAATACTTAACTTAGTCTTATGTTTCTCTTTTATTGGCCAACATTCTGCACCATAAGTCATTGCAGATCTTTTATTCCATGTCTCAAATTTTGGCTTTTATTAATATTTACCTGTGTTGACTAATATTCATTTCATATCTTACATCATGAAAATATAAGGTGTTCCACCACCTTGTCCTCTAATGTTCACTCTCATAATGGTTTCCTATTGTACCACTAACCTAATTTATCCATTGTCTGAGTTTTTATCGACCCATTTGAACTAATAAAAAGTAATATATTGATTTAGATTTTTTTTGCGGAGTATATGTTGTTTCTTTATTTATTTCTCTAATCATTTACATTGGGCATGCTATTTATTACCTCGAGGCTAGCAATTAATTGGGAAAGGACCACTATAGTGCTTTAGATGTTTAGGTAGACAGATAATATGTGGAGCTTAGGGTTAATTTTGGATCCTTGATTTTAATTTTGTGGGAGGAGAGGGGAGAATGGGGTAAGGTTAAGAATTTAGTGTCTTGGAGATTTCAGAGAGATATTGCGAGGATTGAATAATGCATCAAGCAAACCATAAAGACAAGGAAATAATTGTAGCAAATAGACAAGCATAAGTAAGCTCAAGCACTATTAGGATTGTCTTCATCTTCTTCTTCTCTTTTGACTTGGTGCTTCCTCAACAAAGGTGGTTGACAAAGACAAGAGAAGAGATGTTGGGCTTGTTGCAGGTGTAGATGCTGGTGACAGCTTTTGTAGATACATTTGTCATAGTGCTCGATCTTATGTGTGTGTTGTGTGTATAGAGAGAGAGAGAGAGAGAGAGAGCATCAAGTTGCTGCTCTCATGGGCTGTAGATGATAAGAGGAATTGTGTTGCTGGCTGTGATGCACGACAACTAGTTGGGCAGAGAAGCCCATGGAAAGGGAACCTTGCCTTAACAGGGAAAGCAGACATATGGCTTCTGGATGCATTTGGGTTCATTTTTTTCTTGAAAAAAAAAGGTGTGCTGGAGAAGAAACAGTAAGAATAAGAACATATTTCTATTATAACATGACTCTATATCCTTTTGGTGTTTATTGTTTTTGAGTGACGTTTGATTTATAATTTTCCTGAGAGGGAAGAAAGTGAAAAATTAGAGAAAAGGGAATTGAAAAAAGAGAAAATAATATTGGTAGCTACTATATTGTATTAACTTCTATTGTAACGTTAAGAGCAACCCTTAAACTTGACGTATACTCTGGTAATTAATCAAAATGTACATTTTTCTTGCATGTAACTTTTTTAGCTGTATCACATTTTCTTGTTCGAAGAAGTTTACTCTATGATTAAAAAGCTTCTTTGTGCAAAATAATTCCTTCAAAGTTTCAATCTGATCATTTAATTAGCTTCTTTTTTAGCTGATTAATTTAATACTTACATCCATGTGAACGATAGTAGTCACTATCTTATGGTTCATTCAGCATTATCACTTTAGTTCCTTCACAGAAATCACAAGATCATTAACAATGAGGAGACAGTCAACATTTTTGAAGGTTCATACTTCAAAACCTTGGTGCCGAAACGCCTTCGTCGTTTGGATGGTAGGTGTTTCTATTGCTTGCATCCATGATTCCAAATGAACTCTATTGACTTTAAATATACTAGCTCATTTCTGCTTACTTATGCTACAATGATGTTTTCATAATAATTTTCATACAGACTTGTTTCTTTTCGCCAATTCGGACGATCTGTGGTGGGCGATTACCTGACACTGCGTAGAGGTTTTATTATGGTATAATGTACTCTAATGTAGTCATAAATGCAATTATTTTGTGATTTTTGCGCCTTGATCTTGAAACTTGTTCTTGATGTTACTCTTTTGTATAACCCTCTAATCACTCACATTGGACATGCTATTTATTACCTCCTCATGGAAAGGCATTAAACTCCTACTTTTTCCTCCAATTTAGATAAATATGACTTCTAAGCAGCTACTTTAGATATCACTGAAAAATGTGAGGAGATGAATGTGTAGGACTTCTAAAAAAGTTTTTTATCATTATCTACGCCGTGCTCACTTTGTAGTAAGTTCCTTGACTCCTTATTCATAAACTTCATTTGGCAGAATCACAATCTTACATCAAGATATGATTTCCATAGCTATATGATACGCTCTGTGGAAGAAGAATTCAAGATGATTGTTGGTGTTAGGTGAGTTGAAATTTGTAAAACTTGCTTGGCTTTGCTGAATTCTTGAATCTATTGTGCATTGGTTTTGAGATGTATAAAATATTGTATTCATGTTGGTAAATTATATGCAAATCCCCTTTAAACTTCATTTCTCAAAATAAAAATTGCCATTGATGTTTTCTTTGTCTGAATTTTCTGCAGTGCACCTTTGTGGGGATTTGTAGTGGCTTTCATGTTGTTTAATGTAAATGGTTTGTATAGACCAATTTACCTCTCCTTCACCACGTAATTATTCACTAAAGTAAAGTTATTTCTCTTCTGTTTTGATACTTATCACTGCAGTCTAATGTTGCAGGATCTAACCTTTATTTCTGGATGGCTATAATACCTATTACTGTATGTGCTGCAGCAGACTCTCAAACATTTGGATACAGAATGCTGTATTTTTCTTAAATGAAAAAGAAAGAAGAAATATATTCTGATTGTCTTGTTAATTTTCTCAGCTTGTACTTATAGTTGGTGCAAAGCTTCAGCATGTGATTGCCACTCTAGCACTAGAGAGTGTAGATATCACTGAAAATTTAACCAGCTCTGGATTGAAGCCTAGAGATGACCTCTTCTGGTTCAAAAAGCCTGAACTTTTGTTATCTCTGATCCATTTCATTCTTTTCCAGGTTGGTAGCTTATCTAAGTTCTGTAAGAATATGAAAGCTTTGAAGAACTAAGTTGCATAGATCTTTTGCTAATCTTCATGGTAATAATGGGTGCAGAATGCATTTGAACTGGCTTCATTTTTCTGGTTCTGGGTACTCTTCTCTCTCTTTTTCTTTGAGAGATTATTAAGTGCAGAGAATTATCTGTATTACTGTGCTTTAGCTGTGTACACTGCTAATACATAGTATGTACACAGTTAATATACAGTATTCAAGACGGTTCAGACTCCGTGCGCAATAATTTCTCCTTTTCTTTTACAATTTCTTAGTCTCCAACCTTTTTGTTGTATGTGAGACATGAACAAGCAGTTTTTCCTGAAGAATTTCTATTGGAAGTTGCAGAAAGTTAATTATTTGTTTTATTTTTGACAGTGGCAGTTTGGGTATGATTCATGCTTTCTCAAAAACCATTGGTTGGTGTATGCACGTCTCATATTAGGGTATGCTTTTTGATTTTAGTATGTTTTGTTCTTCATTTTTGTATGATTGCTTGATGATTATATCCTTTTTTAGCTTCTTTTTTTTTCTTGAAGGTTTGCTGGACAGTTCCTTTGTAGTTACAGTACATTGCCTCTCTATGCATTGGTCACTCAGGTGATTTTCTTGAGCAACTGGAGAATTGTTTCAATCAATTACTCTTTTGATTTTATTCCACATTCTACTTGTTGTGCTGAAACCAGTTGAGTAAAAGTTTATGCCTTCTTTGAGTTAACAGTATTTAAATAGTGAATAAGAAAATTCCGAATTTTACGTGGAAAATCAGAGACTCAAAAAAAAACTTTCACTATGTATCTTTGGTCTGAGATCTTCCGACCGGATTAGTGTATATGAGAAAGGACGAACTAGTAAGTAACAATATTGACGATGTTGTCAACGATGTTGGCGATAGTGGTTGATGATGGCCGGCCAAATCAACGACGAGGATCGGCGGATGATGATGGCGGCGGTGGTGGTTCCATGCGTCAGTGGTAACGATGCTGGATGATCTTGAGCTCTCCTCTCTCTCTCTCTTGCTTGGCCTCTCTTCTCCCCCAGGCCTCCTTCTCTCACTTGGCCCCTTCTCCCACTTGGCCCCCCTTCTCCTTCACTTTCCTCTCTCCTTCACTTGGCCCCTTCATAGGAATGAGGCTATTTATTGGAGGAGTGGCGTCTCAGAATACATGAAAACCCGTCTCCACTCCATCTGATGACCAAAATGATCCCCTTGATCATATGATGTATTTGCATTTGAATGCTCAAATAAAATTGTAAGATCTTTGGCTTGTTGGAATCAGCCGTCGAGCTTCGATTTTATAAACACATATTATTTAAGGATTTAACTATATCCCAAAGCTACAAGGATATTTGGCTGATCTCACTGCCAACTTCGGACGCCTTGTTTTAACATCAACATTCGTGTTAATATTTTAAGCAGAGGTGCTGTCTCTTTATGACTACTGAATCAGACCTCTGTGGTATCTTAAAACTCACCTAGTTATCTTAATATCTGCATACATTTCCAGATGGGGACAAACTACAAGGTTGTACTCAATACCACGCAGGATCAGAGAGACCATGCATGGTTGGGGCAGTGAGAAGGAGAAAACACCGGCGAGGGATCGACGAATCGACAATGCACACAGAAACATGCACAATTTGCTCGATCGAAGAGGCTGACCAAGACCCATTCGAGGATTCCGTCGAAAACCAGTATGTGCGAATCGAGTTGCAGCCTGCTACTTCCACTGATACAGGCGCTACCATAACTCCAATGGCCAGTGATCATTCTACGATTCGTAGCTTAGAATCTGTCCATGGCGGCGCCAGCCCCCCATCGTTCCCTTCACCATCACTCACGGAAGATGTCTAGATCAGCTTCAATGCCTGCATGGGGAGTATGATTGCATGGAAACCTTCACATGGAGGTAATCACCATCAGTACAACGTTTAGGCATTATGATAGGACGAATAGTTCATAGGAGACAACCAATTATAACTCATACAAAGCAGTTTTTTATAAGATAGAACGCCATTGGTTGCGCCATGATAGTGTGCTTCTTTTTCTCTTGTTTATCTTCTTTGCCAAAGATAAAGCTTTGGAAAACATGGAGTCTCTATCACTAAGGGAACTACTTTTCTCATTCACATTCTTAACTCTTCTTTTTTAATCAATCTATAATGGATTTGATTGATTGTTTAGAATACTCTTATATCCTTCGTTGAAAGAGAAGCAACAATCACTCCTCTTGAAAAGAAGGCTTTGGAGAAACAGATGGCCAATAATGGAAGCTCAATCTCTTTAGATTTTCATTATAGTTTCTCTCAAAGAGAGTTATGTTAGCGGAACCACACAATTATGTTAAGCCAAGAAAAATATTTTGGAATTATTCTACGAGGATTTGCATATATACCTTATAATTATTATATATTTACATATGTAATACTTTATCTTCAATTTTTATAAATATAACATCACAATCTTCAATATCACATTAAAAATATCATCATCATTCATTTCTTAAAAATAAAATATATTTTTTAATGTTTGATAAGTAAATATTTAAGTTTATGTCTTAGATATATAAATATATAAGAATTTTGTGAAATTTTTGTAATTTTTTTAAATAAAATTTGATGTGAACATTGTATATCAAATTTACCCTCTCACCTTAAAATCACACATCTTAATTTCTTTCAAAAACAACCATAGCTTTTTTAAAAATTGCATTGCTTCCCAATCCTCCCTCCACCCATGTTTCCCCTCAGTTCATGAAATTTTTATTAATATAATCACCAGTCAGAAGACAGGAAGCATGTTTAAATTTCACATAAATTCGTTATTTTAATAATCATATTAAAATAATTAAATTTAGGCTGTCGTTGGGATAACGGTGCGGTGCAAAACAATCCCTAGCATTAATGATGATGGCAGAAAATGCTTAGCGTAAAAGGCAAGAAATAGACTGCAGACTTTTTTTTTTTTATTATTTATGATGGCGGTGTCCACTTGGCGATTTATCTATTTTATAAATTATTATTTTTTAGAATGAATAATTTTCGGAGAATTTAGTAATTTTTTTTTTTAAATAGATATTTACTTAATATTTTATCTATCTTACGAAAGAAGAATCGCCATTATTATCTCATATAAATTTAATATCATATTCATCACTCATATATATCAAATTCTTACTTAACTTTTCATGATTACAAATAAGTTCTTTCGATTTGAAAGAATCATATCTCAAAAAATTTTCAGTTATATTTGTCCATCAATTAAGCCAAAAAAATGGTGAATAATTTAGGATTAATTTACTCATATATTTCGGGCTCTCAATTTTTTTTTCTCTGAGATATACTCCGCTCACTGACTATACTGTTGCTTTGTCACGTCATAGTCATTTAGGCCCATGGTTGTCCTATATTGGCTTATTAAGTTATATATATATACATATATATATATCTTTGCTCATTAGTGAGCAGTAAAAAAAATTATTGTTTAAGATTTTTAATAATTTTTATAATATTTATAATAAATTTTCAAAAAAAAAAAATTTTCATAACAGTTTTATAATCATATTTATAAAAAATAAAAATAAAACAGATAATAAATCGCCGTTATTAAAGTTCAATCCTTGTCCAAAAAGTTTCTGTGATTTTAATATCTTTCATACAAGGATTGAACTTTAATAAAAGTAATTTATTATTATTATAATAAATAATAATTGAATTAAATAAGTAATTATTTAAAAATATAATAGTTAAAAAGTACATATTATTGAGAATTTTAATAATATTTAAAAGATTTATTAAATTTAATTTTGGATGAAATTAAATTTATTCAAAAATATGAGAGTGAATGATATATCATATGTGAAATTTTAAAATAATGCATATATATTATTTTATATAATAAAATTAAATGTCTTAATAAAATAAATTTAACGTCACTAAAATTGAATCAAATCGAGTTCATTTATCGAGTCCAAATGAACTCAAATCAAACTTAGAAGTTACATATAAAAATTTCGAAATAATGATTGGATGATCAAATGAATTTTAAATTTGACATATAGTTAATCGAAGCGAACGTATAAGATCACTGAATTGATAATAATGGTCAAATTATCTAAAACTATCATGATCAAATTAATTGATAAATCGTTTGGATGTGTTTTGATTTTCATTACAACGATCAAAATGTCTTTCTCAAAATCTTATAAATATAACTCATTCTTATCATGGAGGAGGAGGGATGAGCTAGAAATAAACTTAGGAGAAATTTGAGAGATAACTAGAAGTTTGAAGTTTATCATTACCATGCATCTCATTCCTATTATCATCGCCGACCACCAACAATCGTTTACCAACTAATTATTATTATTATTCGAAATTTCTCATTATCAGATTTTCCCATATATAATCTTATAATATTATTATTGAAAAGATTTAAACTTTGTATTTTAAATTAGATATATAATATAACATTTTTACAGGCTAAGTCTACTTATTTTTTTTCCTTCTTTCGAGGAATTTTTTACGTAAAAAATTCAAAATTTTTTATTTTATTTTCAAATATATATGTATTAAATTTTCATATAAAATTAAGATATAAAATTTTACTCTATCGCTATTAATTTTCTACCACACAATAATTATATATCTATTATTTATTTTATTTTTAAAAAAATTTAATTAAAATTTAAAACAATAAATTTGTTACTGCTGATTCTAAAAATAAATTTCACCATAAAATAAAAAAAAGCCAGCCTGGAAAAACTGCTCTAAATGCACCTTGTAGAGTACTAGTTAGCGGAAATTTCTTCACTTCGAACAAAAGCTTAATACGAGCAGATGAGCTCATAAATAAGTATCGGTATATATATATATATAACTTATGGAAGCCAATATAGGAATAGGTCTGCTGACTCTGACGTGACACAGCAACAGTATAGTGCGTAGTCTATTTCCTGCCTTTTAAGCTAAGCATTTTCTGCCATCATTATTAATGCTAGGAATTATTTAATCATTATGTTGGCACCTCCTATTCGAAAAGTATTGTTTTTTTTATTTGGAAAAATATCAAAAAGAATTAAGAAATAGGTTATATAGGAAGAATAATTTGATAGTGAATTCAACAGGAGTATATATATATATATTGAAATATTTAAATAAATTTAATCACAAATTTATATATATATATATATATATATATAATATATACAAAAATTTAAACTCAAAATCTTTTATTTAAAAATAAAATTTTCAATTAATAGACTAAAATACTTTACATAATATATTTATATATATAACTTCTAAATTTTAATGTTTATATATATAATATTCAAATTTTTAATATCATATTAAAAATATCATTATTATTTACTTTTAAAAATAAAATATATTTTCAAATATAAAATAAATAAATATTTAATCTTAAATATTAGTTATATAAATATATAAAAATTATATGATATATATATATATATAAATCCTTTAATTGAATATTAATTGAATATTAATTATGATGTTGAGTCCCTAACCCTAATGCTCTCATTTATCTATACTTGGCTTATTTAGTGATCATATAATATTTAATTAATATTTTTAAAATATTTAACTTGAATTATAAATGAAGTATGATGCTAAATTTCATAGAATTTCAGTAATAATTCGACCATGTATGAATTCAATGATTTCTTTATTTAATGATATAGGAGTATTAATATTAAATGATTTTTTTTTTTTATATAGAGAGAGAGAGAGAGAGAGAGAGAGATTTTTCATAAATATTGTATTGATTGAAAGGAAAAATAAAAGAGCAATAGTAAATAAGAAGGTAACAAGAGTTGCTATAAATCAAATTTCATATAAGGAACAATACACACAAGCATCTATACACATATAAAACTTATTTTTATTTACAATTAAAAATCATCATATATTCACCAAAAAAATAGACAAATTATGAAAGATGCAAAACTTTCTTCATGCAAATCTGCTAATAAAAAAAAGGAATTGATGCATTTAATAGCCATCAATTTGGATTGCTCTCACATTGGCTAGATGATAAAAACAAATCACAAATGAAAATTATCACAACTACTTCATGAATCTTGGCATGTTAGCTTGTTATTGCACAACTCAATAATCAATCAACTGAGCAAAAATCAATACCCGCTCTATCTATGTTCAGCTCAATTGCACAATTCCTATCCTATCCTGAAAGATTTTTAAGATTTTTCACACCATATGTTCTTTTTATAAGATGGTGGTAAGACCTACAATGACTTATAATGCAGAATGTTGGCCAATAAAAGCGTAAAGATAAGTTAAGTTACAGAGAGATGAGGATGCTCAAGTGGATGAGTGGCTTTACTCTTAGAGATAACATGCGAAATGAGAATGTTTAGGAAAAAGTTAGAGTAGCTCCACTGATAGATAAGATTAGGGAGAGTCGCCTTAGATGATTTGGCCACATAAAGCGTCAGCCGTCCAATAATCCGGTTAGGATAATAGATGCATTATATTTGCCTTATGTTAAGAAAGATAGAGGTAGACCTAAAAAGACTTGGTTAAGATGTATAAAAAATGACCTTAATATACTTGAATTAAATGAAAATTTGACACATAATGGACACAATGGACGAAAGATTCATGTGACCCCACTTAGTGGGATAAAGGCTTGTTGTATGTTGTTTTACAATCTCTATAGCCCTTTCCTGCTCTTCTCCTTCTCATCTCTTTTATGGAACCTTCCCTAAATTTCAACACACCAAAGTATATATTGCTCAATTTTATGAGAATAATACCACTTAAAAACACAATCAATCTCCTCAAAACAGCATAAAATTTTCAAAAATCTTACTGAAATCATCTTTGAAACCTATCCCAAATCCACAAATAGCAAAACCTTAAAACGATAGAAGTATTGCCACTACTGCATCAAAATCCCACAACATTCAACATGAAAACTAAGGAGTGCAGAAAATAATAATAAGGCAAGATGAAATCTTTTAATTGGAAGAGTAAACTAAATGACAATTTCGATTCAGTACTATAACACTCACTAATATTCTTATTATGTTCATCATAAATACTTAATGGCAAAGCCATTAACTCCACATATCCAAACTAGAATTTGAAAAAACTATCTTTAATATATGTAAATTGCAGTAAGCCAAGTAAAATAAATTCTTTGATGAAAGGTTATTACTAGCAATTATTTTATACTCATATTCCACTTAGCTGGTCACTCTGGCTTATGTTCAGCTAAGAGCTAACAGCATATAAAACCTACCAACTATCAAAACTATTTATAGTGTCATACCTTTATTTACATAGTTGCAGAGGCCTAACACAATCGCGTGATCAGACAAGCGGAGAAAGGCTAAGAAGGCTCAAACTCACATAATTTCTTGCCTTTTAGAAGCTTTAGAAGAAGAGCAGACATGAAATCGCACAACAGAGGAGAAAAACCCATAGCTGATGTAGCCAGATCTCGGATCTCGTCTCAAATCTTCTCCACCTCGGATTATCGCCAATCAGTTCATCCATGGCCGGCGAAAGGTGCGAGCTTGGTGGATTACTGAACGCCCAAGGCAGCATGGCGAAGGCAATCTCGCCGAGTACCACGCCGGCCGTGGAGTGCAGGCCTCCCGTGTGATAGGGCCGTTGGTCGACGGCGGCGGCGGCGGCGAGGTTCCGAGTGTCTCTTGGCCGGCCGGGGATGCCGATGCTCTTGCCATATTTGGCCGCGAGCCCGGCCGTAGAGAGGGACGAGGGAGGAGTCAGTAAGAGGGGATTTGCAGACGGGGCAACGGCGAGGGCTGTTGCTGGCGGTAGGATGAAGCCAGCGGTAGATGCAGGGCCAACAGTAAAGATGGCCGCAGAGAGTAACCACTGGATCGGAAACGAAGTCGAGGCATATGTTGCAATCAAAGCTAGCGTTCGCCGGCGGAGGGTCTGGGGAACCGCTGTCGGCGATTTTCTTTGACGATGTCTCATGCTCTGGTGACGATTCGAAGATGAGATCGGGAAAAGAGCCAGCATATGCCGCTTCCATTTACTTGGACCACTTTGAGAACAGCACTTCTTAACTACCAAAAAAAAAAAAGGAAAATCAGAATCAAATGAGAGAGGGGAAGGATGGACCTGAATCGAAAGGCGAGCTAGAAATCTGCAGAAACGTAAACGAAGAGCTCGATACGATGATCACTAATCCCTAAACCTTATCTCTTATGACTTTTACCCTTATCTGAAATGACTCGCCTTCAATTCGCAACGAAGAAAATTCCGAAACCCGAAGAGATAACGCTTGTTCAATCACAACACAAGGAGACAAAAAAGAAGGGAACCGGAAAGCGGAAAAGCCAAAACCAGAAGGTTCGAGTGGATATAGCAATCACCGTTTCTTCCCCAAGAGTTCAAGAAGGCGAATGGCTCAGTCCCTTTCTTTCCGGCCAGAATCAAACGACTCGCGGCGATCGTCGGCGGCGGATAAGGTAAAAGCCGGCGTAGGTTTGGAAATGATCGAAGAGGGCGGAGATATTTGTAATTGGTTAAACGGGTATTGGGTCCCGGGTCGGGTAGGCGATCTCGCACGTGTCGGATTGCCATGTGCGGGAAACTCAGATCCGAAAACGTAATTGCTTTTCTGTTTAATAATTTTTTTATCTTCATTATAATTATTTATTTTATGCACTTCACTTTAGGAATTTGAATAAGTTGAGTTGAGCTAAAGACAACTTTAACCTTAGTTTAAGCTTGATTAATTTATAAAATTTGAGATTAAACTTTCTTTTATTAGTTTAAAGGCTCGCAAGCTATCTCATTTAATATGAAATAGATAAAATAATTATTATGTCAAAAATAATAAAAAATTTTAAAAAATAGAAGTGAGATAATAATTTGTTTATATAAGATAATGGAATATAATTTTTAGATATTTTTAATAATTATATAATAATATGAGGTTTTACATACATATCATAGAAAATCATTCGATATACTCATTTAACATAAGAACTTCAATATTACCCAGATCACGCTAAACAACGCTATAAATCAATTGCCATTCCATGCTGAAGCATTTGAAACGCCTAGACGGACTCATTTCATGGCATTGTTGGTGAGTGTCGCTTCTCACTGATTCAAGTGGCGGGCTAAGGAAGCGAGACAAAGGAAGCATTTCTAGCCGGCCTCCCAAAGCACTCTAATTCGATTTGAAAAGAAGTTCAAGCTGCAAGCATTTTTCTGAGAAGCCGCCGATTTCTCTCGCTCCCTCTCGCTGCTCTCTTATTTCAAATGATACAAAGATATTCTCTCCAGCCTCAAAAGAGCCTCTACCCTATCCCCCCTTCCTCTCCCGCCCGCCTCGTGGCATTTCTGAGATACCCCTTCCCTTCCACCCAGCAGCCTACCCACCGCTGCAAAGCTAAATCCTTCAAATTCAACTCCTCCCTAACCGAGATTTGGATCTGCCTCACATGGGAATGATATAGTAAAGAGAGTAAATGAACTAAACTCACTCATCATTCACATATAATGATATGATTTCATTAAATTGAGTGAGGCTTGAGTGAATAGTTCTGTTCTATGTTAATTTGCTCTGGGTTCGATTTCCTGGTTTCTGATCTGGCTTTGAGTGGTTTAATTGAGCTCACCGAGTGAACTTGAACCATTGAGTGTGAGTTTTGCGTGCACATCCGCTGGATTTAGCACCCTTTACTCACCGGATCTAGTCACTTAGATTGAGTGCTTCGAATTACTCCTTGAACCGCCTGATTAAGCCGTTTCGACCGCCTTTGGATTTGGTTTTGGATCATGCGACTGATGCTTCTAATGTCGTAAGTGGATTACACGCTGCTTCAGCATGATCTCTGGATTAAATATGTGCCTTTGATTGAGAATGGTATCTCTGCGGGATTAATATGTTGAGATAACCTAACCTTTACCGCTTCGCTTGGTTTTTTTCAATAGTTCGAGCCGACGCCCAGAAGGGAGGATGGTTCCATGAGAGCTAAGGAGAACACCCGAGGGGTTTTCTCGCCGGAGGAATGGTTTTCCAGTGAGGAGAAACCGATGAAGATGGCAGGGAGGATGGATGAAGAAGAAAGAGCTAAGTTCCTTTCTGAAATTCTTGATCATCTTTTTCTGTTTGGCTTTGGATCTCTATTTATACTTTCTGTTTTCCTTTCTTATGCTTGGATCTAAGCTATCTATGCACCTAACTACTTTCTCGATGCCTAACTGATTGCTAGATCGCTTTACTTCTGCTTACTTCATCTTTATGGGATATAAGTTGGTTGTCGAGCTCATTGAATTCTTGAGATTTTTTGTGTTTCCTCTTTTTACAAAATAACGTAAAGACTATTCCGTTGACCGGTTTCTTTGATTTCCTGCTCGTTGTAGTATGTTTATTAAGTCGCTTTGTGTTAAAGATTCGATTATGCTTCCGAGGCCTTCAGAATGCTTCATCGTTTTACCGATAATGCTATCCTTTCTCGGTCCGCCCTTCAGGTAAGATTTCACGGAAAAATTGTTAATATTGGCTCAGAATGTTGTCTTTAATACATATTCAGAATTAATATGTTCAAATGTAATAATTTCACATATTGTTTACATCGAGAAGTTCTTATCTTCTGTTTCTTTCCTTTACTCTTGATCAGAAATGAAGAAGTGAAATGATATTTTGAGATGCCAGAAAGTTTCCAAAATTTTTTTTTCTTTCTTTTTTTCGCTATTTACGGAATAAAGATTCATATCATTACTCCCTTCACACCTTGCCCTCGCGTCACCATTAAGACTCCCTTTTCTCGACTAATTCATATCTTAAGATCCTCACTTTATAGCAATCCTTTCCCTAAACTTCTCTTGCTGTCCAAAGATTGTTGTGCCCACCTAATTTATTACTACATGGATTATCTTATTCTATGTAATCTATATCTCGACATACTTCTAGCTAATTCCATTTTTAATTATTCAACTATTTGTAATTATTCTATAATTAGATAATGTCCTCTGCCTTAACCTTTGATCAATGATATACGTTTGTTAATGGTTCTTCTTGTACCTATCGGTTGGTCGATTATCATGCCATTGATGCCGCCATCATCATTTACCGCCATTAATGTAAATAACTTACATATGCGCCTTATGGAACTTCTCATCACAATCAAGTTCTCTTCTTTTTCTATCTTCTATTTGAGCCGTTAAATCGAATTGATATTTGTCATTGATGTTGACCGTTGAGTGGCATTTCAGTGATCAGTGTAGAAGAATGGAGACTGATCTCAATTGCCATCAAGGCGATTGCTACGATATCTGCTTTCATACTGCTTCCACAAATTTAATTCTTTAATAAGAAGAATCAGTAGGTTTTACTTCCCTTTTAATTTCTTGCTCCATTCAAATTCTTAGAAGAATTTGCTATAAATCTAAATTTGTTTATTTTCAAATCTATTATAAAACAGACCCTTATTGTTGATATATTCTCCAAATCAGAAAGTAATACCAAATCTTTTGAATTTAATCATGACCGAAAATATGAGGGCAGATCTATTATGGGTAAACACGTTTAAGGAGAATGGGATAGGACATGAAATTGTTTGAGAGTTTTTTGAAATTTGTAAGCTGAATAATAGATACCCATCTGAGATATGCTTCAACAAACACATTCTTCATGAGTGAATAAGAGCACCAATGATACACCCATCGAAAGTGAGGCTTGAGTGAATATTGCTCTATGTTAATTTGTTGGCCGTCGGTTTGTCTCGATCCCGCCGGTTGAGTGGTTTAATTGAGTTGGCTCACCGAGAACCCGCTTAAGTTGAGTTTGGAGGGTTTTTGCGCTCGACAATTTAGCTTTTTACTCGCCGGATCTACTACTTGAGTGCTTAATTGCTCCTGAACCGTCTGACGATCCGCCTTGGATTTGGTTTGATCATGCGGTTCTTCTAAGTGGATTACACCGCTTTTTGGCCGATCTCTGATTAAATTGTTTTAGATTGAGAATGGCGCTTTCTGGCCGCGGATTAATATGTTGAGATAACCTAACCTTTACCTTGCTTCATGTTTTCGAGCCACCATCGACGCCCGAGAAGGGAGGATGGTTCATGGAGCGGAGAACACCCGAGGGGTTTTCTCGCCGGAGGAATGGTTTTCCAAAGAGAGAAACCGATGAAGATGGATGGATGGAGAAGAAAGAAGTTCTCAAATTCGATCATCTTTTTCTCGCTTGATCTCTATTTATTTCTCTCTTTTATGCTTGATCTAGCTTTTATGCACCTAACATTTTTTCACATGCCTAACCGATTAATTTGATTGATTTTACTTTGCTTTACTTTCGCCTTTATATTGGTTAGTCCTCGAGCTCATTGAATTTTTGAGATTTTCTTTTCATACAAAATAATAAAGACTGTTATTCTCATTGATCATTTCTTATTGTAGAGTTTATTAAGTCGGCTTTTTTGGAAGATCTTGATTTCCGAGGCCTTGAATGCTTTTAATGTGTTTTACCGATAATGCTATCCTTTCATAAGCAGATTTTGTTGGAAAATTGTTAATATTTAATATGAATGTTCATGCTATTCGTAATTAATGCTCAATTGAATGTAATAATCCTGTTGTCATTGTAGATTGCCATCGGAAGCTTCTTATCATCCGTTTCCTTTACTCTCATATCAGAACAATTGTAAGTTAAAGTTATTTTTTGGATGCCCAGAAGTCTTTTAGCCACTTCCTTTTTTCTTTGCTATTACCACGGGAATAAAGATTCATATCATTACTCCCCTGCTGTCAAAGGATTAGAAATCAGAAGAACAATCCAAAATCGTTCAAAGTGCTGCAATCCCCTGGCTGTTTGGATGGATACAACTGCAACCAAGTAAAAGTAAATTTGTTCTCACGTTTTTCACAAATTCCTACTGAAAATCTTGTTTTAAATCTTAGCCACCTGACTCACTGTATTCTTAACAGCATTCTTCAATTTGAGGTCCGAGCCACTGAGGTGAAGTGCGTAGAGCATATCGGTCTTGCTTTGGCTTCTGAAGAGGATCCATTTCACGAAGTTTTTTAGCCATTTTCATGTAGAAGCTGCCTTCGAGTATGTGTTCCATGATGGCGGCGGCTTCGATTTGGCCTTGATGGTGCTTGAGCTTGTGGGTGAGGTGGTCGGTGTACTCACTCTGATTTCAAACTGAATATTAAGAGTACCTTGCATGTTTAACATTTCATGTGCATGCATATTTTATAAAGGAAGTTTTCATTTCTGTAGTTTTACTCAAATTCAGTATATGATTTTGCTTGTGTTGGAATCTAGCATATCCAGAATGCTGAAATTTCTTATTTCAGATTTGTTGTTTATTGTGTGCTTGTGTTGGAATCTAGCAAAGTTTACATCAGAAATATATATAGTAGCACTCAACCACTTGACAGAACTGGAAAGAGTAAGGAAGACACACTTGTCTTAGCCAAAACACTCATCCATCCAGGTACTGCCCCATTTGTTCCAATATCAGAACTCCTAACATGGAGTTCCAGGCCAACGTCAAGACATTACATGACAAATGGCTCAATGATTAAGAGTTCTACTTCATTATTTTCGACAGATTTACTTGAGATGGCAATAAAGTTCAAATATCTTGCAAATGGTTATGCATATTCGCATTATGCATGTTTCCAGAAATTTTGTTAAAATTGAAGCTACCTTAATGACAAGACTAGTAGCCAGATACAGAAGACAGATTGTGACAAGCTTCATCTATCGATTTTCTGCTCATGAGAAATTTGATATGTTTCAGATGATGATGTTTGTATTTGTTATGTTTTATAAAAAACAACATAGATCTTTGTAATTGAATGACAAGCAAAGAGGAAGTAGATTGGTTGGTTGAAGATATTGTAATAAGGTTGGATTATGTGGTAATATGGTTGGTACTTGATGTGGATGATAACAATGAGAGGAAATTGTAATTTAGATCTATTACAAGTTAAAATTTTAATTAAAAAAAATTTTAACTTTAGATTTGCAAAATTGAGAAGTCAGTGCATCATTGGAAAATTAAGAGCAGTTAAGCAATCAATGTCTGAAAAGTCAATTCTTCGATGCTAGATAGTGAAACTTAAGCTTAACATCATAGCAGTCAATTCTTAGGCACTAGAAAAGTGGTGTCGTGACACTAGCATGATAAACTTAGTACATCATCCTCGCTTGCAAAATAAACAAGAAATAATATCTTTTAATTACTTTGATTTTCTTATATAAGCTAAATAATTTAAAATAGGGATTTAGAAAGAGAAATTCGAAATTCATATTCAAGACTTTTTTGAGAAAGGAAGAGTAGATGTTCCAAACTAAAGATTATGAGAGGTATTACAGTAACCTGTCATGCCAATCTCAAGCAGATAATTATAGTCATACACTTAGTTTAGTGCTTTTCTTGTAGATCATTCATTTCTAAGGGGTTTACCAATTAAGAAATATTCATTAGAAGGGTTTCGCACCTGGATACTTAATAGATCTTTAAGTTTAAGGTAACTTGGGAAGCTCTAGAAATTTACCAAACAAAAAATGATGAAGAAACTAAATAAAGTCCACAAATAAATACTGAACAAAGAATATTCCACAACTAAGATATCATGGCAGAGAATACCTGAATTTGTGTTGTGTTACTTCTGATAATGCTTAAAAAGCAGAGACATGAAAAAACAAATGACTGTCACAACATAAGATTTTTATTAACCAATGTTTAGACATTAGTGCAGCCACAAATGAAAGATAGAAAACTTACTACTAGCTTAAGAGAGAAATAACTGAATTCACAATTCATATGCTTAGGCATTTATTATTAAAGATTAGACACTATGTCTATCTCAAACAATTTTAGTTGGCAATATCACCTTCGATTCCTTTTCCAATTCCTAGGGATCTATAGTGGTGATATATAGAAATTACAGCAAGCATAAATTAGAATTTTAAAAATGATGAAGGAGACCTAAAGATACCAATGAAGGAGACCTAGCTGAAGGAGTAATGACCGCTTCCGTCTCCACGCTTCCTTCCGCTGCCAACCTGAATAGGGAGGAGTTGAATGGAGCTACTATTGTCGATTAAGGTCTCGGCTGCTATATACCCGAGAGCTGCGGCCAGAAACGAGAGAGGAAGGGGGGCTAATAGGGTAGGAAATGGGAAGCAAGGCATAAATCTGAAGGGGAAGCTGCTGCTCGGTTGGGGCGGAACTGAGAGAAATCGAGCGGCTTCTCCGGCTAGAAATGCTTCAGCTTGCAACAGTGAACTTCTTCTCAAATTTGAATTAGAGTGGGTGCTTTGGAGCTGCTTCTTCGGCTAGAAATGCTTCCTTCCGTCTCGTCTCTACGCTTCCTTCCGCTTCCGCTGCCGACTTGAATGCGAGTGAGGAGCAGAGACGCTCGACGAATAAAAATGCCTACGAAATGAGTCCATCTAGACATTTTCGTCGGAATGCTTATGGAACGCTCGCGGAATGGCAAAATTGATTTACGGCGTTGTTTAGCGTGGTATACGGGTAATATTAAAATTTACTGTGTTAAATGAGTAAATCGAATGGTTTTCCGTGGTATGTATATAAAAACCCCTAATATTTATTAAATAAATAGGATTTTGAACCAATGACTTGAGTTAGGGTCGGCTTCAGCTTAACTTGTTAGCTCATCAAACTCTACTCAAGAGCTATTCATCGAGATGAGTTCGTACCGACTCAACTCACTCACGCCTCTAACTCCATTATATTATATGAATAAATAAAATAATAAAATAATAATATGATGCTCTTTTAAACAAATAATGTGAATTTTTAATCTTTCTAACCAAACAAATATTTAAATTAATCTTATATTAATTTTATGTAAAAGTATACATAATATTATTTATGCATATAGAATCAATAGATAATTACTTATATATTGTACATGTATCGTTTTAGTTTTTACACCCATAAAAAATTGATATATTTACTTTAAGATATTTACTCATATGTAAGTACTCAAGGAGCAATTTGTTTTTAATATATAAAACTTGTTACGTTTTTTAACATATAAATTAAGTATATATATATATATATATATAATTTAATGCTGAAAATAATTATTACGTGCTGAAAATCAATTGCGGGAGAATAAAAGTTCACGCCTCTTTGTTACGTAATCCAAAGACGCCACTTTGAAGAATTAATAAGAAAACCCGGAATTTTTACTGAAAAACCTCAAAATAGGGAAAATCATTATGCAAAAATTTTTTCACTATGTATCTATTTCAGAGTATAAATTTTCTCAATATGGGATTAAATAATTATATACAGAAAGTTGACAACCCCAGTCGAACAACAACTATATAACCATGGTTATCAGAACATTGCTATTTGCTAATGTACTAAATGTCAACTTAACAAACCGCGTGATGACCGGCGGAGATGGCGATGGTCATGGCGTGACAGCGAGCCACGCGATGATGACCGCCGACGGTTTGACAATGATGAATGGTTGGCTGACAGGTCAACGCAACCGCCGACAATGGTCGACGCAGAGTGAATGGCGACGACGATTGATAATGATGACCGGTGACCTGGTTGACGGCCAAGGACCGGCGGTGGTGGGCCGACGACGATGGGTTGGCGTAGGCGTGACGAGTCGAAGTCGAGTCGAGCCATGTCACCTCGAAGCTTGACTCAGATCGCTCACCGGAGCTCGGAGCTCGAGCTCGAGCTCGACCGATGTGCCAAGCTCGAACTCGCTCGGTACAAGAAAATAAGCTCGAACTCGACTCGGTTTATCGGGCTCAATTAGAAGCTCGAACTTGGCTCGATGAGAAGCTCGAGCTTGGCTTGTTTATAGGCTTGATTTGAAGTCAATTACACTAAAAAAGAGCACCAAAAAAATTTGAAGAGCAATTAAAATAAATTACATAAAATTTGTTAAATTAATTTGAGTCTTTTGAATATTTTTTATTACAAATATATGCAATTCCAACTCAAAGAAAGTACAATAAAAAAATTACAAAATATTGAAAGAAAAAATTAAATGCTCAAACAAAAGAGCTACATACAAGTTACAGAATTAAACACTCAATCCCCCATATATTTATAAAAAAAAAATATAGAATTAAATTGAAATAAACATCTTCTCTTGATCCCTTTGAGAAATGCAGACGCCACAACATTTTAGAGTTTTCAATGGAGAAAATATCAGTCTAGTTGAAGTAATCCAAGGCTCCAACTTGAAGTCTTCGAGTATCTAACCACCTAATCAAAAAATTCAAGATTCTAAAGAGAAAATAATCATAGTCTCATAAATAAGTAGAATAAAGATATAACATAAATATTTGGGGATAAAATGAAGATAAAAGGCCCCAATCCCATACCTCCATCAAAGACAAGAAGACAAACACAGAAAACAATGCCAGTACCACCATAAGGCCAAACCAAAGAGAAAATCCACCAAGAGGAAAAATGAAAGAAAGTCGTGATATAGGAAAAACCTGCCAACACAGCCACCCATCTAACCAACCTAGCTTGCCAACCAAACAAGAGAAACACAAGTGTTCAAATCTTCCACCATCAAAGTAAAACACCAAAATTAACAAAGAGAGGGAAACACATAGCAGAGGAAATAACAAAGAATGTCGAATATAGAAGAAAAATCCAACACCACCCATCTAAATTAACCCATTTGTCAACCAAACAAGAGAAACACAAGTGTTCAAATCTTTCACCATCAAAGTAAAACACCACAACAAATTAAGAGAGGAAACACATAGCAGGAAATAACAAGAAGAAGTCACTAATATAGCGAAAACCCGCCAACACAAATACCCATCTAGCCAACCCTTTTGTCAACCAAACAAGTGAAACACAAGTGTTTAAATCTTTCACCATCAAAGTAAAAACACCCAACCGAACAGCTAAGAGAGGAAACACATAGCAGGAGAAAATAACAAAGAAGAAGTCACTAATATAGGAAAAAAAACCCCAACACAAATCACTCATCTAGCCAACCCACCAACCAAATAAGAGAAACACAAGTGTTCAAATCTTCCACCATCAAAGTAAAAACACCCAGCCGAATAGCTAAGAGAGGAAACACATAGCAGGAGAAAATAACAGCAGCAAAGTCACTAATATAGCAGGAAAAATCTGTCAACACTAAGATAAAAAAGTAGCAAAACAAGCCATCAAGCCAAAACCACCCAAGATAAAAAAAGTAGCATCCACAACCCCAACCAAAGTGAGCACAAAGAAGCCAAAAAAAAAAAAAAAAAGCCTAATAATACGCTAAGCCATCCATCAAGAATAGCGGCAATACTACATGGACACCACCAAAGCCAACACCAAAAGAGAGGATACATGGGCATTGATTCAAGCTTAGAAAAATATTCAGAGGGCATTTGTGAGATAAGGTAATCTGGTGTTATACAGATTAAAAATATTCAGAGGGCATTGATTCAAGCTCAGAAAATTTAGTAAAGTAGCTACCAACATGCTAGATACATGGACAACCAGAAAGTATCTCTAGTTAGCTACCAAAGACATCCAAGAGATGGGCAACTGTAATACAGCCTACCACATCCAAGGACTATGAGCAACTATCTAAATTTTAGATTTCAAAATCATGAGCATCATAGCTATCATCAATCTCCTCTAATATTTCCAAAAATTTGCACTTTTGTAAAGATAACTATAATCAAAACATCCAAAAAATATCTACTAAACAAAGAACTGCAAGTCTAAAAATTAGAAAGAGTTTAAATGTCAAATAGAAATTATATAAGGCCTACAATGTAAATATAAAGTCTATTAAAGAAAGCATGTAAAGTGAAATCTTCATCTTCATCCTCTTCTCCATTATGCTATCTGTAGAGGACTTAGGGGTATCTCAATCTCTTCATCTTTATCCTCTTCCTAATAAATATATAATATAGTATAATATCAATGTCATTAAAAATACTGTGAATCTGTGATAGTAATGAAAAAATGTTAAATTATAAACTAAATACCTTGATTCTCCCTTTCAAGCCATAATGAGAGCGAACCCAGTTAAAGCCACATATTAGAGCTTGAACAATTTTCACTCTAAGCTTTGAGCCATAAGTATCAACAACTCTCTCTCCTACACTGAAGGTCGACTCGGAAGCAACTGTGCTAATTGGAATAGATAAAATATCAACTGCCATTCTTGAAAGTATATGATATTTTAGATGGTTGTTTTTCCACCAAGCAATCACATCAAAACTACGACCTTCTGGATTTATTTCTAACCCATCTTCAAGATAGTTATCTAGATCTAATTTTGTGGGCCTTCTACTTGATTTCTCAAATAGATAAGCAGTAAAGTCATGCCAACCACTGTATTTTCTTGTAAGAGTATCTTGGGTTGACTTTATCATCTGTGCTACTTTCACCTCTAAATATCCCACTACTTGTAGTTTAGGTTTGTTCAAGGTATTCAACATATTCTTCATATAACTCATATAGTAAAGTACAAACATATGCAATATTTTGATTGCTTTCATCTCCTTCATAGATCATAGAGTATGCAAACTCAATGACAACAAATTTCATTCTTGGGTCCATAACTGCACCAAATTTCATCAGACGGTTACATTCGCCCTAATATTTTTAAAATTTTTCTTTCATTTTGCTAGTCATTTGCTTGATGAAGTCATCAGAAGATAGTGCACTATCATTCAATATTTTTTATAGTACAAATTTGTGAGAGAAATAAATTGGATGTTGGGTTTTCAGTGCCTAAAATGATATTGATTGCCTCATTAAAAAAACCCCAGAATATCACAAACCTTTTCTATTTTATTCCATTCATCCTCTGTAGGGCAGTTACAATATGTAATCTCCCTCTCGCTGTATGAAAAAAAAAAGCTTCTTTTAGTTGTAGTGCAACAACCAACATATTATATATTGAATTTCAATGTGTTGGACAGTCCATGATAAGCTTTCTTGTTGGTAGTTATAAGCTGAACAACATCGGAAATTTCATAAGTCTACCTTCAAGCATTGATAAAACTAACAAGTCACGATTTTTTTAACAACAAATTCTATACATTTAACCCCATCCTTCACTATTAAATTCAAAATATGTGAACGCAACGTACATGAAATAGTCTTCCCCTAAAGAATAATTTCTTCCTTATCCATAAACCATCTTTTAATAACTTGATAGCGATCATTATTTGATGCATTATCAACTAATAAGGTAAATATTTTATTCTCAAGACCCCACTCGAGGCCTTATAGAATGTGTCAACAATTTGAAGCGGTATGTGGAGGTAGATGTAAAAAACTAAAACTCTTTTTTGTAATTTTCAGTTTGATTCCACATAATGTGCAGTGACAGCCATATAAAATATCCATTGATTCTTTGATTTCCAAATATCAGTAGTGAAACTCACTCTATTTATACTGTTCAATGTGTTCTTTAATTTTCTTTTCTCCTTTTCATATACTAGCATCACATCGGCACGAGCAATTCTAAAGAATTTAGAGAAGTATGGTGACATGGACTTCAGAACAAGATTAAATCCAAATTCCTCCACAATCGAAAAGTGTTTTTCATTAATCAAAATATAATGAGCAATCATCTCCCTAACTTTTGTTTGATTAAATTTAAAAGTTGCCGAAGTTAATCCCTCCTGATTTATTTTCAATGAACTGTCATAATCTTTTGGCTGGAACTGTAAAATTTTTTGCTTCGTTAATATGTGCACTCTAGCCGCACATTGATCTAAGTGTCTCTTAAATTGTGTAGTTGCGCTAGTACCTATAGCAATCTTTTTCTTGCAATGACAACATTCCCCTTTTTTCTGGCCATCAGGAAGAACAACTTCTTTAAACTCCTCCCAAGCACGTGATGTTTTCTTTCTTTTTCTTAATTCAATTAAATTTTTAAGATCAATTTCATCATCACCCTTGTCAACCAAATCATTAACAACATCATTCTCCCCCTCATAATTATTATCATCTATATTGCTATTATGCTCCTCAATACCAATTTGGACACCCACAACTGGGTTATCATTGTTTACATCCAATAACCCATCCTCTCTAAGTGATGGTGTTGTCATTTTTAATCTACAATAAAAATAATAAATAACAACTCAATGAATGAAGAAGATAATTGATTTATTAAATATTAAAAAATTTAAAAATACCAAATTGCTCACTGTATATTTGCACTTTGTAACAATCAAAAACCCAATACTATGGCTTTTATCTGAGCATAAATACTCACAATAACCCTGTAATTCATTGCAACATAGAAGCCAACACAGAAAATCATTTCATTGTATGCAAACATAGTCAGTATGACATAAAGAAAACAAACATAACATAGAGAGTACAATATTTCATAATTCAACTGTAAATCTGTGATATAGCCACTACCACAACTTAAGAAGAGCAAGCAAAATCACGGAACCGCTCTAGTATTTCATATCCACAAATTATAATCCAATGTTTAATATAAGTAAGAGTGGATAGGTTGTGTTTGATATATAATCAAGAGTTATATAGATTATGTTCGATTTTTTCCCCAACTATAATACACTGTATTTCTTAGAAGAATACATGAAGCTTTTGGAAAGTAATATAAAACCCATGATAAGAGCAATGTCATGGTTCGTGTAACTAAAATAATATTATCCAAGCCTCCAAGGTCTGAACAGTGCATCCCTAAAATAATATTATCCATGATAACATCAATGTCATGATTATTATTATTATTACATCAAGTTATTAAATCAGCATCATCACCATTCTCATGCTACATCGCTTTAGAATTTCAACATGAAGAATTCCAGCATAAAAAATTCCTTTAGATATAGAATGATAGCGAGTATAATAGAATGTCAGCTTTAAAATTCCAAAAGTAAGAAAACATTTTTTAGTCTAGGTTTACAATTTTCTTTCTATTATCAAGATTCAAAACTCAAGACTCAAGAGTATAACATATAACATACACACCGAACCAAAGTTACCAACCCAACCCAACATAAAAATTAATTTCACTGTTACAACATCATCAAATCAATCATCATCAAAAAATCGGTATACTCATTACACCTAATCGAAAGATCACACATACGACACATAAGCAAAAGCAAGATACATAGTAGTTGAATGCTTAGCAGAGGATAAGCACACTGAATCGAAGTTACCGAACCGTAATAAAATTGATTTCTGTTGTTGAACAATAATTACAACATCATCAAATTCAAATAATCATCACAACCGAACATAGCCATTACTTATTAGACACCTAATCCAAAAGAACATCAAAACCGAAGATAGATATCACACAATCAATCATCAAATCAAATCGAAAAATGAGCATAAAGAAAATGAAGGCGGTGAAGATGAAGGAGGGCGATTATGCCTTTCTATGCTCTGATCCCATGTTAAAAGGAAAGAAGACATTAATAAAATCTTCATTATCAAATACAAATCAACAATGATAGATGTAAAAATTCCTAATAGCATAATGCAAGCCGGTGGTAAAAAGTCAGTTGTTTGTAACAGAAACTTCATCACTATAAAGCTTAGAAATTGGTTCGGTTGGCTTCGATAGGGTATGGTGATGGTGTGGCTAAGAGGAATTGAAGTTTGATTCTGCACCCCTACCGTCCAACACTCCAACGTGATCGGGGATTTGAAGCCAGGAAGATGAGGGAACTCAGATGTGAGAGTGGGTCGAGAGTCGAGAGTGAGAAGTCGAGCGAGGCAGAGTGAGCAGAGGAAGGCGGCGATTATGAAGCGAAGACTGAGAATCGGAGTGACATCTCGCAGTGTGAGGCAGAAGGATATAACTCAGTCTCAGTCAATGCGAATGCGAACGTAATATCCCAGCGGCTTTGAGCCTCGAGTAACGATCCGAACCCTCTTTTCGACTCGAACTCGTTAAATGGCGAATGATCACTTTCGCTCGAACTCGAGACTGAACTCGATATGAACGATGCGAGCAGTTATCAAGTCGAGCTCGAGCGGCCTGAAGCTCGACTCAGTACACGACGGCGTCACGGCGATGGCGACGGTATTGGCGGCGATGGTGGTCGGCGCGTCAGTGGTGATCGATTATGCTTGGAGGATTTTTGCTTTTTCTCTTCTTACACCCTCATGAAGAATATTTATAGATGAGTAGTGTTTCGCAAATACGCAAAATCCAACCACTCTTCATGGGCGACCAAAATGATTCATTTGATCGTTTGATGTATTTTTTGAATGCTCAATGAAGTCAATTATGAGATATTCTTAGATCCAAATTTCGTCAAGACGCCGATTTATATAAACACTCATGTTTAAAGCTATTTAGAGATTTAACTGATATTCCAAAGTTTTTATGATATTTTAAGTCGATGTAATTTGTTTTAGGATCAACTGCGTAAAGATCAGATCTTTAGTAGTATTTTAAGTATCATATCAATAATTTAATAAAACAAATTTGCATTTGAACAATTGGTCGAGTTAGGGCTCATTTGGGAGAGCTTAAACTGCTCGGAAAAATAGTAATAGAGCCATAACAAAAGAAGCTGTTGTGTTAAAACTATTTTTTGAGAATTTATTATGATGTTGAGAGATAACTGTGAAATTGTTATGTTATGGCTTTATCTTAACAAAATGACAGAAATGCTCTTACACAGTGTATTATTATAGAGAGAAAATATGCGTCACTTCAATAGAACGAATGTATTTTTCAGTGACAATAGAAATATTACATAATAAATAAATATATTTTAAAATAAAGCATTCATTTAAATTGAATGAATTTGCACAATAAAAAAAGTTTTAGGCCGATAACACAACCAAATAGCTAGAACAGCCACCGACAAGATCGATTGTAGAGGAAGCACAGGAAAATAGAAAACTGAATCAATTGTTTAAAATCAAAACCAAATTACATTAGATTGCGATTACATGCATACTAAATATTTAAATATTTTAATAAATGTTGTATAATATTTAAATATTATAATAAATTTATACTTAAATATTTGAATTTTAATATATTTTATATTAATATTTCTTTTAAAATGAGTCATTATTAGCTATTGAGTATAGCTCATGAGTTATTTATCAAATTAAACTCAAGTTAATGTAATTTAATTACATTTTCATTTAAAGATCAAAGATGGCATATTTATACATATATAAAAAAATAAAAATATAAAATGAACTAATTCAAATGTATTTACAATAAATTAAAAATTATAATATGAGTAGAAAATAAATATTATAATGTTATGTAATAATAAAATAAAAAGGCATTTACAAACATAGCACACAATTCTTGGGCTAATATTTCGAGTGATATAATAATAAATATATTTTTATTAGCAATAAACTAAATAAATTTTAAAGAATTCACAATTGGTGGCCTTCTCTGCTTGGAACATCTATCAACTCTTAATAAAGTAACTGCGAGATATGTAAATTTAATTTACTAAAATACAAAAAAAATAAAAAATTCTTGGTAGGGTTCGAGGTTGGCCATTAACTTGAAAATTGCGATCAGGATTTGAGTCACATTCATGAATCTCAAAAATCTTTTTTTACATGTGAAACTAATTTATTTCGATTTTGATTTGATCTTGACCTAATAAATGTATAAATAGATTATTTGGGTCATGTTCAGATCAATCGGGTTGAAGGTGGGTCGGATTCGGATTGAGATTTTTGACTCGTTTAATAAACGAATCGAGTTCAGGTCAAACATATTCGTGTCAAGTCAATTTTGGGTTAGACCTGAACCCGACTTACCAATTCGAATTGACACCCCTCAAGGAAGCTAAGCATATTTGTGATAATCTCATTCATGCCTCCAATAATTGAGTAAGTAGGTTTTCTTCTCAAAGGAAAATATATTACACTCATCTTAAAATATATTCAAAGACTTTAAAGCCCTCATATACTTTATAATCTTAATTTTGATCAAAAATATTTTAATAAGATTTTAAATATATATAAATAAAATGATAAGTTTTTGGAATATAATTAAATTAAAATATTTTAATACAAATTTAATAAGAAATAAGCTTTGTAATCATCAAAATTACTTTTAATTATAATCTATAATCAATCAATTAAAATTTAGAAAGATTTACATACACCACATTATTCTTTTGCATTTACATGTATAATCCCCATGATTAAATATTTAATTATCTCATACTTACATACTTGAAAAATATGTATTTATTTTTACAAAATAAGTGGTGATTATATTTTTTATGTGAAATTGAAGATTGAGATTATATATATATATATATATATATATATATATATATATATATATATATATATATATATATTAAAATATAGAAATTAGTTATATAAATATATAAGAATTATATAGATGTAAATAAATCTCCTAAATTTATAATTCGCCAATTTCTACCAAAATTGGATCCCAAATTTTCTTTTATATAACCGTAGAGATTCGACCCGACCTCGCTGAAATCTAGACGTGGGAGTCGACCAGTGCCAATTTTTTTGGAGCTCCGATGGTAAAGTCTGTAGTCGGAGAAGAAACCCAACTGAAGTCCGCCGAGGATCGGCTCTCTCGATCCTCGATTGCAGCCGAAGTGCTCTCCCCTTGCCGTTAAAGCTTCCCAACCTTATACAAAATTGCTTTTTTGGTTACAATTGGCTTTTGATGCGCAGGTTGGCATCGTAGTAGGGAAGCTAAATCAACATTTGGAGCGAGGTTTTGTATATGATTTGATTCCGACTCCACTCACTGATGGAGGCAGCCCCGCGTGCTCGCTTAAATCCGACAGCGGAGGCAGGGATGACAGGAAGAAGGGGTCAAAAGGCGGGAAACCCTCGGCGGAGGCGATTCCTTCGCTTTTGATCGATGGGGAGTGGGTGGCTGAACACGCTCGGCAGGTAACAAAGGAAGAGAAATTGCTATAAGGATTCAATTTACGTCACCTGAATTCAGCAGGATTGCTATTTGCAACATGAACGATTTATTCTCATTACCTTTGAGTTCAGGTTTCAAGAATGCTTTTGGGTGGTATTAGTGTTATTGGGATCTATGTTTGGTCCTCGGAGGCCTCGTATAAGGCGACTTCTGCTTCAGTACTCTCTCAGGTACTTGAGATGAATCTTTCTTAGAAATTCAACTTACATGAAATGTACTTTGCTTTAGGTCTTGTTTTGTTCCTCGAAATTAGAAATCATATTTTCAATAAAATGTGTTAAATCTATCCACATTCTATATAAGTTGTTATGGAGAATGCCAGTTTTTTTTCTTGAATTTGTTTTAAGGGTCAAAAAGTTTTGGTAGGCCTTGAATAAAAGCCATAACAGAAAAAGCATTATTGTTAGCACTTAAGGAAATATGAAATATCCTAAAACAATTGTTTCATGATAAACAACTAATTTACTAGTGTCTATGTTAGTTACTAAAGTACCCTATTTGATTTATTTAAAAAAATTTGTGGAATGTTCTACTTGTTCTATCTCCTTATTGTCAAGGATTTAACCTTTTTTCTCTTTTTTAGAAATACCATTGTAAAAGCAAGCATTGGCTTCCCTCATTGGAAATTCTTCCCAACAAAATAATTCTTCTATGTTTGTTCATTGTCTGAATGATTTGCATAACTATTTTGCAGGCCATCAGGCTGGTTGCACGAGCCACGTCAAGTTTGGAAAGTGAGACAAATGAAAGGCTTCTCATTCACATATCTTATAGTCCAAAAAGGTTGGAGACTTTACTTGTGTTTGTTATTGCTTGTGATAAGAATGACTTTAAAGGGCTATTGACATCCAAACTTGCTTTCAAATTTCGCTCAAATTTTTGCATGCAATTCATTGGATTATGCTTAATTGACTTATAATCTATAATTTGTTTGGCTTGATTTGAAAGATCTTTTTGTATGAAGCTTTTTGGTTTTCAAAGGGAAGTATTTTTTATTCATCTTTTTTTTTTAATGTAGAATCTATAACTAGTTTGGCTTAATTTGAAAGTTACTTTTATATGCATCTTTTATAGTCCTAAAAGGAATTTTTATTGTGTGGGGACTTTATTTATTTCTTAGCTCGATCCTGGATAAATTTAAAAATGGACTATAATTGACCAATGATAGGTGGGCCTGTCGAACACAGCGGTTGCATTGGTAGATTTCGCATGTGATTTCAAATGAGCAAGCTCTTAGCAATGCTTCAAACATATAGGTATATGCGGTTTTGACATAAGGTATAATTTTTATATCTTCTATTCTTTTCACTGTTTTCATACAAGTTTCCATGATAGCTATGTCAAACTGCCTCTAATTACTGATCTCTTTGGTATTGTTTTCTCCACAGGTGTCATCTAACTTTGTTGCTTTAGTTTTCCTTATAAACTTTATGTTTTCTTAACCATTCAATTCTGCTATTTGATTTCTTCTATTATATGTGTGAGTTGAAAATTGGAAGTTGGCATTGGGGAATGCAATATGGGTTTGAGAAAACAAAATTCTCTAGACCTTATGCCATAGATTTTTCTGGGGCTAGGAAATGAGATATTTGTTGCAATGCTATGTGGAATGACATTACTTTTTTTTTTTAATGACGGGAAACAAAACTTAAAATGAATCCAGTGATATGATTTTTATTCATGTTAGTTCAATCAAGATATGATAACCTAAATTTGGTCTATCATGGGCAAAGAAGGTACTCTTAAGTAGATAATGCATATCAAGTGTGAAGTAAAGAGATCTATTGTGTACTAACTCACTAGAATTACAATGAGATCTATTAGAGTTTTTTTTTACAGAAGTTTTTATAAAATTTTCTTGAAATGATCTTTCTATGAGTTAGAAACATATTCTAAAGGAATGAATGGAAACTTAATATGAGCTAGAAGATATAATTAACATGAACATAAACCACCTAAAAATTGTTGTTACAAGAATATAATCATCAAGTGATCATATACTAGGATGGTGGTGTACGCCAATGGGGCCAACTAGTACCAAAGCCAAATGGAGTAAAAATAAATCTTATGTGAGCTAGAAGATACAACTAACATAAACATTAATCGCTTAAATACTTATGATACAAGAACATAGCCATCAAGTGATCATTTGTCACAATTCATTTTCTTTATATGAATTTAGGCATCACCTCTATAAGAAACAAATAAGCAAGCCTCTCATTGTTGATGCACGAAATGTAGTTGGCTCTGGTTTGCTGTTGCTGGCATATCCTTTACATTTTTAAAGTAAACAAAGACGCATTAAACGGGCATTAAGTTTAAGAGAGGAGAACATATATACGTAACTATCCTCAAAAAATGAAATCATCCAAGCACATTTGAAAGATAACCTTGAACTAGAAGTGGATTGTTTTGAAACAACAGGATTATAATTCCATTTTCAACTTGAAACACATTACCACAAACTAGGCCAATTCATGTAATGATCTCAAGATTTTAAGTAGAAAACCCATTAACATGCCCTAAGGATCATTATTAATGGGTATTAGAATAACTAAAAGTTAGCTATGTTCTAAAATGGAGGAACTTTTGTTATATATCAAATATTGATTAAGATAGCATGGGTGGGCTTAAGATCATTACATAGAAGTCTCACAATAGAACAATTGATGTAAGTCCATTGGAGACTAAGTATGCATGCATCCAAGAGATTTTCTTTGATTTTAGAAGTAGATTTATTTTTTAATTTTGTGGATCAAAGTTTTCCACAAAATCAAATCTCTATGATTAATTACATGCCAAGAGTACTCTTAATTAATGAATCATGCTTACATTTCTAACTCAGTAAAATAAATATAGTGATATGGCGGAGATATGAGTCCTATTACTCTTAAGAGAGTAAGCAATCAATATCAATAGGGTATAAATTATATTCAAGAAGCAAGTTCTCAAAGATTGTGTGCCTTTGAGGCTAAAAGATTCGTATGGGAAAAGATTTGAATATATTTGTCAACAAAGTGTTAGAGAGTAGCTCACTATTGCCTAAGTATCTCCTGTAGTTATAACATATATGTGATGAATGCTATCTTTAAAATTGTATAAATTGTAAATAAATTATGAGAAACTAATTTATAATTCAATAATGTTAGAGTTGTCCCAGCAAAAAATAAATTGCAAGCGATGATTTATAAACAAAATATAAGATTGTTGTAACTTACTTGAGGGTTAATAACAAATAATCATATTGTAATATAAAGTACCATGACAAATAAAATAATTAGGCTTGCAAATAAAACTATCATGATCATTGTTATGCATAATATTAGAACAAAATTTTAAACTTTGGATCTTTGACTTTGAACATGAGAAATTTTTTGTTTACAAGTTATATATTCATCAAATATTAAACTAATTATCTTGTAAATCATCATCATCATAAATCATAACAAATCTTGAATATTATAATTTATTTCGACAACATCATTAGCTCTAATATATTACTTCATCTTTTTTTTGTAAATAGGAATTCATCATGTTCATTAATATCATTTTTGTCATTCCAAAAAAAGGTCAATAATGCCATTATGATTGTATATCCAACTCAAAGACTTATAGACAAATTTGAGCTTATTTGTTATTAAATTTGGAAAGTACAAAATAGGAGTAGTCTTCAATAATTCACATTAATTTTTCATGGATAGTAAAATGTATTAGAAAATGGATTTAACAAATCAAATTATAAGCTTGACGGGTTGCTGCCTTGCTTTGGCAATACTCTTCTAGATTGTGAATGATTTTTTGAGTGTTCTTCTTCAACTTCTTTCGTTGGGCTAACATTTTAGATTTTTCTAGGAGAATTTGAACAGGCTGTTCTGTGATAGGTTAACTTGCTCATGTCAGTTGCATTCGTATTTTATCTATATTTTTTTTAATTTTAAAATGAAACAATTTGGTTTAACTTCAAGAAAATCAATTTCCAGTTATCCAAAAGTTGGTTCAAGCTATTTATTTGAAATCAAATTTCACAATTATATTTTTGAATCAATTTTCTATTTAATAGGTTTAATAAATTCAAATAAATATTTTTTCTAAATTTTAAAATAAATTTTGAATTAATGAAAATTAAGACATGTATTGAGGTTGTCACTATTTACAAAAATAAGTTTATTCATTAAAATAATTTGTTATTTTTTAATTATTAGGTATATAATGATTTTTTTTTAACTTGATTTTAAAACTCTTTAAAGAGAAATTATAAACCCATGTACACTATCAACAGATGGACAGCTATAATACAATGACTAATAGAGAGATTGCAGTGAAAAATATGGAATGGGTGAGCTCTCCGTCATTATGGACTACCAT
The DNA here is from genome assembly GCA_021442155.1 of Cymbidium sinense. Taxonomy (NCBI): domain Eukaryota; kingdom Viridiplantae; phylum Streptophyta; class Magnoliopsida; order Asparagales; family Orchidaceae; genus Cymbidium; species Cymbidium sinense. Next base: position 6,768,548 of record CM038219.1, read on the forward strand.
TCCATGGTAACTTGTAACATGACATACAATAATTTTCATAAATTGGTTATTTTAATCATACATCTAAGAATTGGTTGCAATGGATTTTGTGATCACAGTCTATAATGATGTATTCTTATCCATCTTAAAAGGCAAAAAAAAAAAGTGTTGTAAGTGTTACTGCGGTTGTGGACCAAGTTGGTCAAAATATAAATTAGCCATATTTTGAAATTTGGCCACACTGTCTGACTTTTAAATGTTCTTTCAAAACAGGCTTCCCCAGATGTTATCTTAGCCGAGGCATTAGAGGTAGATTTAAGAACACTGGTTATGGCGATAGCATGTTGTTGAGACGGTGAGAACGATAGCTAATTTCTTTTTTCATAAAGAACAAAGCTATTCATGCATTCCCTCAACTGGATTTGTTCTCTTATTTATAATGATATTGGGCTCAAGTGTGGCCTTGAATGGGATAATCATTCTTTCGGAAACCTATTTATATGGTCAAAGGATGCAGAAGCAAATGGAATATGTTGACAGTATTTTCACAAATTTGTTATGTTGCAATAAATGTATTTCTGATTTCTTACTAAATTACTTGGCAATCAATGCTGATATTCAACCAGGCTTTTCTTGTCAATTAACTTGATTTAATAGATTAAAGTGGAAAAGTGGTTAGATCTTCTTTGTGCACATGCTGGCATTACCTTCTATTTCCATCATGCTTTTCCATTTTGGGCAGTTGCAATTAATCAGTTGTCAAAAGTGGCGTCCTTTTTTTGTTTATTTCTATCATTTAGCAGCAGAACGAGAAAATAGCTTCAGGATCTTGGTAGCATGAAATTCATGGAGTCCTCTATCAATTCATTTTAGTAGATTCCATGATGTGTGCTTGGTCTTTTTTTTTAATGATTCAGCTGTGCAGGATACCTGTTTTTCAAGATTTGGTGTCCACTTCAAGTACTTTCAAGAATGTCCTTCGCAATGCAATCTCTCGTCATACCAAAGAACTGCAAAGTGCCCGAGCATTGTTCGATGGCAAATTGGTTAGCATCCTAATATTTTTTCATTTATTTCTTTTATTATTACGGCAAGCTTTGCGGAAAAGAAATAGTTTGATTATTCATGTATTGATAACGGCATGTGAGTTGTAGTATAGCATAGCTGTTGACTGTACTTTAATTTAAAATTTACGTCCTTTTTGTTAGATAAAAATTTTAATTGTATCTATTTCTAAGATACGAAATGAAGTTAATGAGCGTACAATATGAACTTGAGGATCATTTTTTGAGTTACTATTTTGATATATGACTAAGGAGATGGGGTAGGGGGACGGGGGAGGAGCTGCGTGGGGATGGATACTTTGGTTCAAGTGTAGGTTGTGTTCATCATGAGTTCATTATGAACTAAAACTGAGCCTTCTTCTAATTGTAATTGTTGGTATCCTCGTGCATGGGTACTTGCGGTTAATCCTTTATATGAAATTTTGGATCAATAATAAGCCAAAAGTCTTACCTTAATTTATTGGCATTAAGGGACCTACTTTATGCATATGTAAATTTTGAATTTTTTATTTTTATTTTTATTTTTATTTTATTATTATTATTATTTTTTACTATGATTTAGATTATGGGGAATCAGCAAGTCACTTCTGAGGGATTGCATAATGTTGAACTGCTTCTTCCATTTAAGAGTGATGTACAACATGGAAGGTTAAAAAATGCACTGTTCTTATTTGTGCGTTATAAAATGTAAAATTTTTACTTTTTCATAGGGCTAATTCAATGTTATTTTACATAGCTTGCAGTTCAGATGATATTGCAGGTCTAGTTGTGTTTAGAGGAGCTATTTGTGCTTATGCATATCTTAGTCCAAAGGAACCCGCTTCACAGGCTATATCTGATTTAAAGGTATTTACAAGTGTATTTTGTTGCTAATACATCGTTCTTATTGTGAGCCTGTTGTTTCTTGTAAATGATTCAAGTTGGTACGAGTAAAAACAATTTATTTCTAAAACAGTAGCTAAATCCTTCTCATTGATAAGACTGAAAAAATAGTGTCAATTACAAAGCAAAAGGGAAAATACTTAAAGCAAGCAGACAACATGGAAGAAGTTAAGAATGCCTAGGCAATTGCTCAAGAGAAGAAGGGAATGATCTTTTTTTTATGTAATCATCCATAGGAATCTGTTCTTCCTTCTATCATTAAAAATTAGAAGGTAAAATTGATGATATTAAACCATTCATTTTTCTCTTTGTATTTTCTTTGAAAAGCTGCTAGCTTTCCTTTCAACCCAAATAATGTAGATGGAAGAGAAGATGATGTATTAAAGCTCCTTTAAATTATTATTGACGTAAGCCTTTCTACCAGTAGAGAAAATAGAGTTCACATTATCAGTATGATGGAGATGCCCAAAAGACTATAAAGCATACTAAATATTAGAGATAGATTTACAATCAAAGATGTGAAAATCATCTTAAAATTTATCTTTAGACATTTCATAAAAACATCATTGATGATTTTCTTGTATAAAGAGGTACTGAGCATTTTTCTTGTATAAAAAGACTACACAAGAGTTTTGATTTTTTAAGGAGCAATAGCTTTTCAAAATCGATAATTTGGAGTTATCACACACTCCTCTATCGAATATGAGTAAAGGAGCTAATAGAAAAGAAGCCTTTAAATGAGAGAAGATTCCTAGACACTGTCAATATTAAATTGATTGATGAGAGATAACACATTTTTTTTTAATGGTATAAAAGAATAATTCATTTCCATAAACTATGTCAATCACCACTAGTTAAATGGTTGGAAATTAGAAATTTATGACAATTATTGATAAAAGTGAAATGATTACTAATGTGAGAAGCAAGAGAAATGTATTAATCTCTTTAACCTTCCAATAATTAATAATTTTACTATCTTGAACCTTAACAAGAGATATTGAGCAGAAATGAGTGAATAGTTTTGAAACCTCTCCGATAAAGATGAAGTAGAGACAGAAAAATAAGAAATCTAAGGGAGATATGTTGCTAAAAAATAGTTGCAATGAATGATAGAACCAACTCTTGTTTGGCTGAATAGACTTCTATATTTATTTGCTAAGGAGAGGCTAGTTCTTAGTGTTAACTCTTAAATATCATGACCATCCACAACTTTAAGATGACAAATATTCTTCTTAATGAGACTAAGATCACTAATTTCCTTTTGCTTTTAGGAAAAAGAAAATCTTCAATAGTCTATTTGATAATCTAATTAGGAATCTTAAAAAAAAAGAGAGAAGCATATAGAGGGATTGATGATTGCATTGAATTGATAAGCACAATATCACCTTTAGAGAGGAAGTTATTTTTCAAGGAAAGAAATTTATTTGAATTTTTATAATAAAATGATTCCAAAGGTACAGTAAAGACTTTTGGTGCCCAAAGGAATACCTAACTACTTTAAAGAAAGGGATTGAATGGAGCAACCCAAAATAATCACTATAAGGTGTTGACCTACAACTATGTGACACTTAAAATTAAATAAATATGGTGGAAATTAAAACCCCTAATAAATCGACAGATTCGCTTCAATTTGAAAATTGACCAGAATGCCAAAAAATATTAAAATTAATTAAATAACAAATATCGAATCAATTAATGATCGATCAAATAATTAAAATCAATTTTAATGAAATTACATATTGAAGTCGAAGCTCGACGACGTCCAACGACCTTCGTTCAAAATTGAAGGCCGTTGTCGCCAAACGTCGAAACCTATCGAACTTTTCGATTCGCGTGTATAAATGTCGACAATCAATGTGACGCGAAATTGTAAACCTAATTTCATCATCGCCGTCGACATTTAAAAACTCCGATCGGAATCGATCGCCGTCGTTTCTCGCATAACCAAACACCTAAAATTGACACTCATATTGCTGTTTGTTATAAATAAATTTATAAAATCGAAATAATATTAATTTATAATTAGGTTAACTAATCGCTTAATTTCTTATTCTCTTTAATCCCTACCTAACCTCGGCCAAGCTCCATTGAATTAGTCCCATTATTGCCGCAACCAATCGAGCGCGGTCGGCTCTAAAGGCAAAACGGGGTTATCCCTCAAGACTTCACGATCTCTCGTTTTTTTTGCTCTCGATCTCTCTCTCTCGAAGGATCTCCTCTCTCGCTCCTCTCTCTCACTCTCCCTCTGACGACATCCCTCACGTGATTCTCTCCGAGCTTCCTTTGGTCCCGTGAGATCTCCTCTTTCCGACGGTCAGGAAGCTCAAACCAACCTGACGCTTCAACCTACCAAATCCCTTCTCCTTCTTCTCCTTTAGCAATCAACACCTGTGTCTCTAACCTAAGTTTTTTCCCATGTATTAGAAAATTAGGGCTTGGTAAAGTGAGCTTTATTTCATGCTTAAAACCATGCTAAATGCTTTCTGGGATGTTGTGGCCTAAACCCTATGCTGTTATTTGGATCGAAAGTGGGTTCTGAAATTTCGTTTGGAAAGTTATATGCAGATTATATATCTTACTTTGGAAATAGGTTTGGGATGTTGTATGACCTAAACCCCATGTTATTTGTTGAGATTGCAAAGATCTAGTTTGCTGAAATTTCTATTTGGAAAGTTATATTGTCAGACTTCACATTTTACTTTAAAAATGGATTGAATGTTGGCCTAAACCCTATGCTTTTGTTATTTGTGAGATTGCATGCATGGAAAATTTCTGTTTGAAAGTTATATTGCCTAGATTTCACATCTGCTTTGGAAATGGGTTTGGGATGGCCTAAACCCTATATTTACCTTTGTTATTTGTGAGATTGCAAGCATCTAGTTTGGAAATTTCTATTGGTTATATCGCTGACTTCACATCTTAGCTTTGAAATGGGTTTGGGATGTTGTATGGCCTAAACCCTATGTTTTTGTTATTTGTGAGATTGCAAGCGCGGGTTCTCAGATTTCTGTGGAAAGTTATATTGCCTAGATTTCACATCTTAGATTCTTTGGAAATGGGTTTGGGATGTTGTGGCCTAAATCCCATTTTATTTGTGAGATTTAAAGCATCTAATTTTGTTTGGAAGGAATTTTGGAATTCACTCACCGTCCATGAATATGTGTAAATAAATCATGCAAGGAGTGTTTTTTTAGTTTTCCTTGTCTATGGATGCCTACCTTTACATGCTGAAATTGGTTTTCTCAAAGGAAATTAGAGCAACCTTGTTTGAAAGGCGAGCATCTAATCATTTTACATGAAAGAAATTGAATTAATCGCCTTTGAAATATATTACTCATGGAAATCATTTTAATCAAGCTATGCCATGCTACATGTTATCTCTGTGGATTTCATTTGTTTTGTCTCTGTATACGAGTAAAATGAAATCTAAAATGCAAATCAAATCAAATTGAAAGGGGTTATGCTACATGTTATCTCTGGGATTTCATTTGTTTTGCCTCTGCATATAGGTAGAATGAAATTGAAAATACAAATCAAATTAAATGGGGATTTGGTTATATACCACTCTATATCTATGGCCATTCTTGCATTCTTACGCATGTGTGATATCTTGCTATCAGAAATGCTATGCTATCAAAGCTCACATGCATCACCACATGCATTCTTTCTTGGCGTGGGCGTCTCATGGTAACCCCTGGGAGAGCCGGAGGTAAATTTTGATAAGACGGAGATAAGGATTCGTAAAATTCATCTTTATACTCTGCAATATTAACAGTATGTATTATGCTAACCCATACACCTTCTTTGCGGTGTAACAATATGATCGGTGTGTCTCAGACACCTACCATGCAGCCTTTCTTGGCATGGGAAGGCCTCCCAAGACATGTGGGGATGACGGAGGTCAAAAATTTTGGTGAACAAAATGTGTAAAATTTCCAGTGTTTGAAAAGGAAGGTATATACATATGATTATACTCAGTTTAATGAATTTAATAAGATCTAAATCAATCATTAATATTCAAAATCTTTCTTTCTTATGCTTTAATTTCTCGATTGGAAAGATTGATGCTGCGAAATTCCCTTTACATGTCTAACATGTGATCAAAGTGTGGCAAATAGACATAAGTGGATGTTTATGCTTATGACATATATTTGTTAATGTTGGTTCCAATACTCTCCAAGCTTGATATGTTAGACATGCTTAGAATACATGCCTAAACATGGGTTTAATATGTCATCTTTTACTCTATATGCCCATTTTATCATCATACATAATTATAAAAACATGGCACAAAAAAAAAGGGGAAACATATATGAAATGAACTGCATATATGACATACTGATGAAATTTACAAGATTGTATTGTATAATAACGCTCACCTTGGATTCTATCTACTTGACACATGAAATATACACTAGATATATGCTCAAACATAAATACCTCCCCTATTCTACTTGTCTTCCCACCATGATTTACATACATACACTATACAAGTGAATACTTGAAGAAACACATATAAATAAATTAAATCTACCATATATGACATGACATATCAAGAATATATCAAAAAAAAATTGTTGAGTTAGAAAAAAAAACTCACAAGTACGTGGCACAACTTAACCCTTTATGTAAAGAATTTAAACTATAAGAAAAGGAGAGTAGAAATGTATTTTGTGAAAGGAAATCCCCTTATTTATAGGCTTCCTCCTCCTCTTATCATCTATTCTATATTACACATGCTCGTCATAAGTTGACGCAGAAAATTATCTAGTTTAATGTCATTTATGCATGCACATGCATGGACATGTATGCCCTTCATCTTTATCACTTCCTTCAAAGGGAAAATAAACTATATCTTCTTAATAAATTTAATGAGTATTTGTCCACTTGTCATGAGCTTGCGAAGGATATGGATTTTAATTAACCCACTGCTCTCTTAAATGACATATGACATCTATTCATATCTTCTTCTCCTCCCCTTATCAAGAAAAAAATGGCTATGGGTGATTGATCATATGACCTTAAAAAAATGATTTATTTCCCCTTTATGACGATTTACACATAAAGAAAGAGTTCTACTAAATCAAGTCTAAATTCATTCTAGGCCCATTACTTTATATTTGATCATATGAGTTTAAAATGATTTATTTTAGCCTATTATTTGTCATTATATAGAAAGGGTTCTTAAATCAAGTCTAAATTCATTTTGGCATATTTTTGATCATATAGCCTTCAAAATGATTTATTTCATTCTTCTTCTGATTTGTGACATAAAAGGGGTTTTTGGCCAAAAATAATATCATGTTTCCAATGAAAAGGCTTAAGTCTATGTCATCTATTACCTACATTGATCAACAGCTTCCAAAATAATTTATTTCACCCCTATTCTACTGATTTGTGACATAAAAGGGGTTTTGGCCAAAATAATACATATCATATTTCCAATTAAAAAAGCCTATGTTTGGTAATTTATTTGATCAACAGCTTTCAAAATAATTTATTTCATATTTTGTTGATTGACAAGGGAATTTTTTGGCCAAAATAATACATATCATATTTCCAATAAAGGCTTAAGTATGTTTGGTCTATTACTCTATATTTGATCAGCCCAAAATAATTTATGTTATACCCTCATTTTTTGACAGATATAAAGGATTTTGGCCAAAAAATAATACATATCATATTTCCGAAGATGTTTGTCTATTACACATTTAATCAAATAAAGCCAAAATTTATTATACCCTCATTGACACATGGGGGGTTTTTTGGCCCAAATAAGATGCTTATATTTCGGTTTGGTCTTGACCCCGAAGTTAACAAAACTCAAAATCAAAGTTGACATATATAAACTCCAACTTAGACATTCTAATGTCCATACAATTCCCAAAAGAATGCAGACGTGGAGAATTACTAAGTCAAATATAAAGAACGATTACATAATCGGTTTGATCTTCAACCGTCCGTTAACAAAACTCAAAATCAAAGTTCGACATATAAAACTTCAACTTAGATATTCTAATGCCTATACAATTCCCAAAAACGATATAGACGTTGGAGTAATTATTAAGTCAAATATAACGGATGCTACATAATCCCGATTCTTGCGTGTTAACAAAAACCTAAAAATTTGATATTATAAATAATTTATGGCATAATATAAGATATTAATTAATCGACATACTAAAATTCAAGAATCAAAACCCCAAACCCCATCCTCTCTCAAACTAGAGGACAGTTTTGAAGGATTATACTTCGAGATAATAATTGACCTCCTAAAAATCGAAGTAGCAGATAGCCAAATGATATTAACCTGTGATCGGAAGGGTAATTATAATTAAAAAACGATAAATAATTATATATTCAAATCTAATCGTAAAATGATCAAAATTCAAAGAAAATAACAAAAAAATATAAATAAAAATGAAATGAATTATTTAAATTAAAACTTAAAAAATAAATAAATAAAATAAATCTACCCCTTCGCAACTATTTGTCTTCGGGTGACAAATTAAACTTTGCTCACAAAGAAGAATGTCAAATTAAATACATAACTACATTCACACTCAAATATTCCTAAAGTAAGGACGTAGTCCACCGTCCGTGATTTTGCTGAGCATGACACCACATAAATGTATACGAGCTCTCGACCGTTGGTTCGCCGCATACTAAGGCCACACGGTACCGAAATCATGTTCCCAACGGCTTTGAGTAAATGATGATGTGAAAGTCTAGTTAAAGGCCAATTTATATTTGTCCCCTTAAACAAACTCCACCCTGTTCTACAAGGGACACCTTGACGACGTAACCCATGTTCTTGACAGGATCCTTCTACGTCGGTCGACTACCTCCTCGACCAGACCGCATGACTGACGACAAACCAGATCGGGATCACAAAGGCCATCATTCCCCACAAAAGTTTAAAATTAATAAAAATTTCATAAAGCTCTAAACTCCACTCACCGCAATTATATTTTTATTTAACGATTCATCACTTTAATCGAAAGTCTCAAGATTGGGAGGGATAATTAACTATAGATACCATAGAAATCGAGATATAAAAGTTCTCACCAAATGAGAATCTCAGGTAGTGTCTTATCTACTATTCATTCATCCGCAAATTATCACGACACTTAAACAATCTTTTCTAGTTATTCGTAAATTTTGGATCCCACATAAGAGTACCTAAATCAAGTTTTTTCCCATGGTAAAATAAAGAGGGTTTGGAAAACTCAATCCTAAGATCAGATACTTCTTCAAAATTAATTAAAATATTCTTGAGAATATCAGCTTGTGAGCGTTTAGCTCCACATAACATACATAGTATCATTCTCAAATTGAAGATTATTAATGAGAGACTTCCAATGCTTAAAGGTGATAGCCATCATCCAAATGTTAGCTGCTTTAGGTGACAGCCCTAGTCATCAAAAGCAGCTTTTTAGGATTTTATTAAGTACTTTCTGACTGTGGAACTTAATATGAACTTGTGTTGCGTATAGGTGGGTTATTCTTTCACAAGGAGAAATCAATATGTTATTACTTGTGATGAATTTTTTACCACTATTTGTAATGATTTTATTCTATGCATATGCATAAGTTTTCTAATATTGATTTCTGTAGTACCGGATGTTTAAATTGAAATGTGAGCATTAAAAAATTACAGATGAAGAGACCTTTTTTTTAAAAGTTCTGCCTACCTAATAACAATGGTGGACAGTGCTGATTGTGTTTTGTTTTCTGAATCTCTTGATTTTGGTTCTCGGAATCCAAAGATAAATAGGCACTATAGTAGTTATTTTAATTACATTAATGCATCTCATTTTTGCTCTCCTGTGCAGAATGATATCATAAATAGCTTGAAAAGCAGACTAGATATCGTTTTAGATGAGGGAGAAGATACATTGAACATGGCATCTAGTAATCTTGGGAATGCAACTGGTGAAATAGTGACCGGAAAGCCCATCCATGAACTTATTTTGCATGAATTGAGGTAGGATAAGCAATCCAATCAAGAAATTATATGATTTGAAATATACTGAGTTTTACTTTTGGTCACCAAGACAATTATTATTTCATTTCGTTAACTCAGGAATTGATGATTTATCAAACTATATTTATACCCTGATGTTTGCAGATTATTTTTCTTCAAGAATACTTGATTTCCTTGCAAATCATTTAGTTGAAGAAAAGTTGTGCATTGACCTTAGAAATGGTAATGGTACTTCTAGGGTTCAACAGCTAGATGGTTATCATGAATCGTTGAGCTCATTACCTTGTTGCTAGGGCGATATCAACTTAATATTTTATATTAAGAATGAAATTATTTTGTGAGGTCAATTAAATACTCTCCCTCAGATTTTGTATGCAAATCATTCTTAGTGATGTACACGCTGCCTTCTTCCCATATAATCTAATTTTATCCTTGTGTATTATAACCTTCAAACTTGCAAATCTTCAATTGAATATTGTCATAATTATATCTGCTTTTTTTAGTTGGAAGAAAGTTATTTTCACATCAATAAGAGCATGCTGCTTAAACGTATGTCTTGCTCAATAGGTTTGTTACCAAACTTCCATGATAATGCAGTAGGCCCTTATTACTTTTCATCTTTATGACAATATACAGCTATGTATCTACTGAAAGTTTGAATAGATGCAGTGCATCTTTGTGGGCTATATAAAGGCTCACCAGTTCTCTTTGTTTTGGGAACAGGAAACCGCTGGTTCTCTCCTTCCCTAGAAGAGTTTTGGTTCCATGGTTACCTGGTATTTTCATTTGTGACTATCTGCTGCCTTCTGAAACTTTTGAGGTTTGTTTTCCTGCCCTAGTTGATAAGTTTTGGAGAAAAATATATTTTTCCTGGTTTCTTCTTGGTTAATTGATTCTCTCCGATGAGCATAGATTTTATTTGTTTAATGAATGCTGCGCTGTGTTTGAACCAAAAATACTTAGGCCAGCAATTCACTTGAACACTACTATATAGTACCAATCTTTAATGAGTGCTGTATCATAAGGCTCCATCAGTTTGGCCGCAAATCTTCATAATCTATTTGACTGACTTGCTGCCACAATTTTGGAGAGCTGTTTAGGAGAATTATAGGTTTGAAATTCCTGCGTTTAGGTAAAAATCCTCTTCAGAATTAGGATTATCCAAATTGTATTTCCGTGAAGAAGAAATGATAGGAAAATGGTCATCCTTGATGGCATCCCAGAAATGTTGATAAAGCCTCCTAGAAAAGCCTTTGCCCATGAACTTGTATCAATTTCCATCCTATGTAAGAATCTTTTTTTTTTTTCTCAATCTTTCTTGCAATATGTGTGTTTTAAGGCAAGAGATGATGAACTTTGATTTTGTAAAATATTTGTTCAATGTAGTTAGTTTGCATGTCCCTGAAATTGATCACATAATAGAGATTCATTTTGAAAGTGCTTCCCTTGTCCGGTAACAATTTTCCAACACGTCTCAAGTTTCCAGCAACAAAGATCAACCCATAGATCTTTAATCCTCAAGAACACTTAACCGGTATCTATAGCACCACACTCTTCGATATAAAAAAGTTGCTGATGAGATTCTTCTAAGTAAACACTATAGGAAAAACCTAAACGGTAATTTGTTATTCTAGTCAAGAGTGGATATCCAAGGATGCATACCTTCAAGTCTATCTTCGAGATATAGCTTGGAAATTTTATAAGTGTTGACATACACATACATCCCATAATTTGAATTAAGCAATAATGGCGAAATTCATAAAAAAAGGGGGAACGACGACGACGCATAATCGGAAAGTTAAAATTCTTAATCGCAATCGTATTTGGTAAAAAAAAAATTTCTCTCGATTTGAGAAATCAACTTCGCAATTGCGTTTAAGACATCAAAGATAATTACAAGGAAATTATCGGATCAATTAATAAGCGGTCAATTAAAATTAATTCCAAATGAAATTATGCACAATTTAAGTTTAATTTCACCTCGACTATCGTCAACATGATCCAAATGGTCTCTGATCGTGAAACAAACATCATCGTTGCGTCCGGCACAACAGAAACACCTAAAATTGACATCTATATTGATATGATTCGCCGCATAAAATAATTTCGTAATTTTTGACGCGAAAACATTTGTTATGATGCTATTATCCAGTTTATTCGTACTTAAGCCGCTAACAACCGCTTAAAACCCTATAATCCTTATCTTGAGCCCGTCGTTTATTAACCTAATCAAAACAGCCGCCCAATATCCCTTATTGGTTGTCGTTTGGGCAACCAATCAAAAAAGGGCGATTGGTTCTAACATCCTAAGGCCGAGCGGCTAGGGCTCATTTTACACATGCGACTCTCCTCCCTTACGTGATTGCTTTCTCGTTTGGAGCTCTCCCTCTCTTCCTCTCGTGCGGTTTCTTCCTTCCATCCGTCCCGATCGACGCAGGAACTCGAATCAGCCTCGCTGTCTCCCTCTTGCTCCCTATCCGGCTCTCTGTCTCCCTCTTAAGCCCTAGTCGAGCCCGAGCACTGGTCAACCAAACCCTAGCTAGCAAAAACTCTTCTCTCCTCCTTTCCTCCTTGCAACCGGAAACTCTAGGTTGTTTCCTTTCAACTCTAAGCGCATTTTATGCATTTCGGCTTTCTTTGGAGATCACGGTTTGATGAATCTCTCTTTATATGCTTAGAATGATGCTAGAATTTGATCCTAAAGTTTGAGATGTTCATATTGCACCCATAAGTAAGTGTCAAATCTATATCTTGAATTAATGTGAGGGTGAGACATGCTTCTTAAAAAAGTTACTTACTTTATGAAGCCCAAATTCTAGTTGATTATCATTTAAAAGAGAAAGAGAATGAAATATGGGAAGTAAGTGGGTAGTTTCATTAGCATTATTATCATTTTTTCCTTTCTATGAATATGTGAATGGTGTTTTGAAATAAGAATGGCTATTCATTAAGCATATAACTCTCTTTCAAATTCAAAGAAGCATTGAATGGAAACTCACATACAAATTTACATTTTAATTAATCTCTATTCATCCAAATTCTAATGCGCATAAAGGAGCTTGGATGTGGCACGCAAATTTATGTGTGATTCATAACCTCTCTTCAAATTTCCCTTAATATAAATATTGCACTCGATGCTTAGCAAATGTTTTAAAAAAATGTTAAATATATGTCCTATAAAGATATACATATTTGATTTATGACAAATCGAAAAGGATTTAAATTCATATCATTAAGAACAAATGCTCACTTGACGTGTAAATAGATATCTTATCTCTTTCGATACAAATACATGTTTGATCATCTAGAACAGATACTCATTTAGCTTGCATTTGGGAATGTTGAATTCAAGAACAGACATGCTTGATCAATAACGAATCTTCACTTGTTTTATAACATGTATTAAAAATGACATATCATACTAAACATAGTCACTTCAACTTAGAATGTTCGTATAACATTTTAAAAGAACAGATACTTATATGTATGTTGAAATATTCACTAAGTCAAACACTTAGGAAAATATGCAAGTCATATACCAAAAAGAACATATAACTACACTTTTTTTGGGTTTGGTGATCGGTCGGTTAACAAAATCCAAAACCCATATCAAAACTTATGCTACAATCACATATCGTGGTAACATAATTACTTCAATTTCGACATCTAAATGTCTATAGAATATTTTAAAATAACAAATACATATATGTATGTTGAAGTATTCATTACCAAGATCTAAAAGATATGCAAGTCGTGTAAAAAACGAAAGAACATATATCTACATCCCCGATTTGTCTTGACTCAGTTAATAAAACCTAAAAATCTGATTATTATATTATAAGAACTTTCATTTAATAAAATCTGAGAAGCTAATTATGACAAATGATAAATATATTGGCACTTCTTAAGTTCAAACTCTCAAGAGAAAAATCTCAAATCTGATCCTCTACGCCGTTGAGTGACAAGAGATTATAAATACTATTGAATTTAGACCCGATCCTCTACAAGGAAGCAAACAGAGTTGACAATATTTACTATATTCAAAAGATTATCATTATTATGGCTTAAATGATCAATGATCATATATTCAAATTTAAATCAATTATAAAATGATTAAAATTCTAATAAAAAATAATAATGATAATAAAATATAAATCAAATGAAATTAATTATTTAAATTTAAACTTAAAATCATCCACCTCTCCACAATTATTTGTCGAGGGTGAAAATTAAGAATACTTTTGCTCACAAAAAAGACAATGTCAAATCAAATGTATAATTATTTCACACTCAAATAATCTTAAGCTCAGAAAGATGGCCCTCGCGTTTAAAATGACATCATATAAATGACGTTGGACCGTAGCCTTCTAGCGGATATACACCACTAAATTATTTATCGCCGCAGTCAGATGTCAACACGCTTCTTTGAGCTATGAATTATAGAATGCATTTGATTGGGCAAAAAATTATTTGTTAGCTAAAATTGACTTATATCTGTCCCCTTAGACAAATTCCATCCACAAATACATTAACGACGTAACTTACGCGTGTTCGATAAAGATCATTCTGAGTAGACTAATTCTTCTCGACTTACTGCGAGGATGACGATTTATTTAATCATGAGATCAGATTAAGCGTTATCATCCAAAACAAAAGTTTTAAATTAAAATGATAAATTTTCATAATTTTCAAACTTCACTCACTGCTATTATACACTCATTATTTAACGATTCATCGACTACCCTTAATCGAAAATGCTCTTTCAGTATTGAAAGCGGTAATTAACTATAGAACTTGCACCTATAGGAATCCTATAACCAAATTTAAAGTCCTCGCTAAATGAGGGCGAAATCTCTGGGTAGTATTTTATCTACTATTCATCTTCCTTCTGAAATTTTCACCGACACTTGAAACATTATTTTCATCAAAAAGAAGTCTGTGATGAATTTTCGGATCCCACGATAAGTTCTTTAAACCTTTTTTTCTGGAAGCTCTCAAAGGAGCATCTTATCAGAAATGTTGCGTAAGGTTCTTTCATGCTTAAAAAAATGCGCAGTTTCTATCACAATTCTCTTCTACTTTGATATTTATTTTGATTCCATTAAGCTGTGGTTACTAGGACTTGAAAGACCGCTGCCGGGAGTTATTGTCGATGCAGACTCCATTGGAATCCTCCGGGTTGCTGGAACTGGAAACAGAAGCTGTAGCTGCTTCTTCAATAACTTCATCATTCTGGGATGTGGTTCGTGGAAATCCCATTTCATCCAATGGAGAAACAGAGAGGAGAAGCAGTATGATTGAGAAAAAATCATCCAAAAAATCAAAATATTTTGATTTCTATATTCAGATTGGTCTCTTCGTTCTCCTTGTTGCTGTTCTTATCGGTGGATCAATTACAGTTTTCAGTCCAGTAAAGATATAGTTCACTAATTTGTCTAATCCAGGTGTTTTCTTTTGTGCTCGAGTTTTGTAACTTTATAATTGCATTCGGTGCTGTTGTTGGAAATTAACTGTTTCTCGTGAGATTGGTGGTTTTTATCCTATTATTTTTGGCGTATTAATTATATGTTTAGCATTGAAATTGTTATGATAATTTTGATTAATTATAAATGTGCAATCTTCAATGTTTTTTTTTTTTTTAAATGTACATGTAGATATAATTTTTTTGCATTTACATATCTCAAATTTCATATATATTAAAGATTTAAGGGGTATTTTTAGTTTGGAGCAAAATGAGTGTATTAGATTTGGGATGCAAGAGTATTGAAAATTATGATATTTGATTTGATGAATTTGGATTAAAATGTAAAATTTGAATGCATTTCAAAATCACAATTTAGTTCAAATTCAATATATTTGAAATTCATCTAATTTAGGCGAATTTTAAATATATCGCTCAATATAAAGTGAGATTTGCTTTCATCATTGCTCATCAGTCACCATCATCGATTGTCAATAATTGATCAACTATCGTATACTATCACTCATCATCTCACTACACACCACATTCGCCATCATTATTATCGACCAACACATTACTATCACTATCGCCATTATCATCTCCATCACCGCTATCCATCATCATTAGCTGCCACCGAATTCACCACGACCATTACTCATTCACCACCACCAACGCTAACCGGCCAATTCACCACTTCATTACTATCATCATTAACTTATAGTTACCACCTTCATCAATTGCCATCAAATATATTATATTCCCTTTGTCAAACATGAAAAAAAAAATTCTTAATTTATAAGATTTTTAACCAAATAATTATAATATATTTAAAATATACTGCATCTATTTTACAATGTATTTCATTTATATTATATTTTTTTTATTAATTTTCATTTCTCATTTAAATTTGGGACCTGTATTAATGATTTAAAAAATTCATTAATTTATTAATATAAAAATAAATACAGATACTGATGCAAAACATATCAGCATTAGTTATATCTATTATTTACTTATCCTCGAATTCAAAAGATTCATGTGTCAAGCAATTGTACTAATTATGAGGCTCCAATTATAGTTGATTTTTTTCTTTTTCAGATTTCACTCTATAATTGGAAAAAAATATATATATTCAACCGTAATCTTTTGAAAAGTGCTCGCATTCTTCTATCCCTTCACACGCAACAACATAAATCTTGAAAAAATTTTAATTCTCGCCTGTAAAAATGTCCAGAATAATTAGAGTTTTTATTGAGAACATAAAATCTTGAAAATAATATTGGTGAGTTGGGGAAGGTACTTCAGAATAGCTCGCTTGAACTATTGTTTGTGCTAATGGCTTCTCAAGGTTTTCATAACTATGTACTAATCATCAAGTGAACTGTACTGATGGCCATTGGAAGTAAAAAAAATAGAAACAAACTGCTTCTGATAAATTTCCATTAAAGGTTATCAGTTCATAAACTAGTATCATCATTGCAGCTCTCATGATCGAGTTAAATTTGAGACATTTAAGTTACAAGATAGGCAAAGCAGGTCAATGAATTCCAATTTTAATGGAGAACTAACCGTTTGACCTTCAGATCATTAAACGCTTTTCTTGTCCTTGACCTGTGATTCTGCAAAAAATATGCAATTAAGTTCAGCAAATATATATCATCTCTCAGAGGAAATTCAGCAAACAGGTTAAAGGCAAAAGTTGTACTTGAAATGATGGCCTTGGGCCGGGTCTTGAAGAGAATTCGATGACGAATTATTCCGATCACTTCCAATTCTACGCCTGAAGAATCTGCAGAATCCCATTCGCCCGTAGATCCAACCTTCTTCTTCCTTAAGACTAGCAAGGGCTTCTTGAGGGCCATTTTCGTCCCTGAGAGCTCGTGGTAGCCGACTGTAAAGGTGTAGTTTCCCTATAGAAAAGATCGGAGACAATCAGACAACGATGAAGCCATTGGATTAGAACGGGAAGGGAGAGAAATCAAAATACCTCAGAGACGCAACAGAGGCGGCCAATCTCGAGATTTTGGACATGTTCTCCGATGGATGGATGGGATTCCACCACACCCTGTATCTCTATGACAGCCCATTCCCGGCATTCTTCCTCTTGGCAGCTGCATTTCAAGCGGATCTGCATCCTTCTCGATCTCTTTCACCGATGGAGACGATACTGAGAAGGCATGTGAAGAAGAAAAGGTTTTACGTTCTGAAGGCGCTACTTTGCCGCCAGTTAACTTTGATGCTTTGCAGCTTGGCGGGAATTGGGCGAAAAAACAAACTGTTGTTTTAGCTCTAAATTATTATATATTATTATTTATATAGATGTTATGTATTATCTTATAGTTAATATAATATCAGTATATTAGCTGAGTCCCACATAACGTTACGTAGAATTACGTCAAGACTCCACACGCAATAATCTCTCAAAATAAAGTAATAAATTAACATAACAATGAGTGAGAAATAAGAAATTAGGATTCCAAATGTCATTCAGGGGTTGTGCTTACTTTTGACGACTATTTTTTAAAATATATGTATTTTATAAATTAAAATACATATTTTTTTAAAAATATATAAGAATGCAACAATTGTAAGTCAGAGGAGACAAACAGCGTGATAATTACAATGTGTCAATAAATATTGTAAATTGTGATAGTAAATGATGACAGAGGTCTAGAGACATTAAGAAAAAACTTTATACATTAAAAGTATATTCTAAAGAGAACTCAATGTAAGATTTATTGTTCTCCTTCTTCTTCACACTTGATGTAATGTTATTAGAGTATATTTTTCTCTCCACTATAATTCATCTTAGATGTAATTATCTCCTCTTTTCTAGCCCCTCTCAACACTCTTTTTATTGTATTTTCATAAGTAACTTCAGCTTGCTACTCAATAAGAGTCAATCTATACTCTTAAATCAAAACATTGATAATTGAGCCAGACTAGTCTTAAACCTATTAACCCCAAAAATACAAGCTTTAACTCATAATTGTCCTTTCATTCATGTTATTAGCATAATAATACCCCACTTTCTTGATTATTGACAGGCCATAATCTTTGCATAAAATCTCACACATATTACTGCTTCAACTCGTGATTTATAAATCAATGTTAGGGCATCACACTAACCTCTCGTCTATCGAACTTCTTGGTGGAGAAGTCATCTCCCTCTTGCTTCTCCCTCCCTCGTAATCGCATATGGAAAGCCTCACCTTTCACTTTTTTCTCTCCATGGTGAAATCTATCTCTCCTCTTTCATTCTTACATTATTTAGGTTTGCTTCCATCAACCATTAGAGAGCTTGAAAGTGACCTCAAGCATAGATTAATCTAAGTTAGTAGTTCTTATTAATCTTAATTTTAAGTTTGTATTTTATTAATTTTTAGGTAGGTTGTATAATTAGGTTCCTAAGATACAACATAACTTAATTTCACAATGATTAGATTGTAGCTACCATATAAATTGTTAGTTCTTAAAGTCTTTACTATTAACTTTTAAGTATTGTATTGCATGGAATCTCACAAATGCGCTTCAATTTGTATTATTGATTGGATCCCAAACAAATTTGGCATTTAGTATTACCCATTTTAAAGTTAGTAATTATCATTTATTAAGAGATAAATCTAATCTTATTTATTTATGATATTATTTTTAACACTTAAATCTTTATTATTATTACAACAAAAATAATATTTTTCTTAATTTTTTGAAGTAAAATTCAACTTTTGAAGCATAGGAAAGGTACTATGTTTGTAAATATCAAACTTTAGGTGTTAGATATGTAAATGCATTAGATTTGTGTGGTATGTATGTAAATTTCCCTAAAAAGTATTAAATTTTTATAACTTTGTGTTTACTTTTTATAGTTTTAGGTTGTCTTGATAAAACAAATCATGGATATCTAAATTGATATACAATAAAATAATAAATGATTAATAAGCCATAATTAGAGATATATACTTATACTTGATATGATTGTATATGGAGAAATCGGAAGGGGGTTGTATCACTTATAATTATATCATACATAATGATCATAAAAATCACTATATTAACAACCATTTTAGAATTAACAATCTTGTATTTATACGATGTAATATTACTCTAATCTGTTAACTTACTCATATTCATTACTAAGTTTGAGTCATCAAACTCATTATAATTTTTTTGTGATATCATTTTTAATCAACTCATTTGATAGATCATCAAATGAAAATAGTATAATTTTTAATAGTAAATTAAATTTTCTTCATTATTTTTGAGTTTGAGTAACTTCTATATAATTATTTATTTCTATATTTTATATAGTATATTAAATTTTCTTCATTATTTTACTATTATAAAATAAAATATTTAAATTTTTTATTCTTACTATTTATAATTGCTTATAAAGTAAAGATTACATAATCCACCAAGTTAGGCCAACATCAAAATAAAAAAGGGGCATTTACATACATAGCACACAATTCATATGTATTTACATATATAGCACCTAAACATAAATATTTACATATATAACATCTAAATCTTTATTATTATAATAAAAATAGTAATTTTCTTAATCTTTTGAAGTAAAATTCAACTTTTAGCATAGGAAATGTACTATTTTTGTAAATATCAAAAATTAGGTGTTAGATATGTAAATGCATAAGAATTGTGTGCTATATATGTAAATTTCCCAATAAAAAATGTGAAGTAATTTTAGTTGAGAACACAACATCATATAGATTATTACATTATTACCATAGAATTATAGCAATCCCTATAAAAACTTAAATTACTATCATATAATTATGGCAATCCTATAAGTGGTGCGTGCTAGAAAACCAATTGCGGTAGAGTAAAAGTTTTGCCGTTATTAAAGCAACACAGTAATTTTACGTAAAACCTCAAAAGAGGGAAAAATCACAGGCCTAGCCCAAGAAAAGCTTCCACTATGTATCTGCTTCTGTAGTACAAGATCTTCCCGATAACGGATTAATTACAGAGAAAGGAACAACAAATACGCGATAACGATCGTTGTAAATGCTTGCTGATAGAATGGAACCGTATGAGCAATCACCCAGAAATGCGGGGAACAATCGCGTAAATGCAGGAACAATCACCGGCAAACGTAGGAACAATCACCGATAGAAGTCGACAGACCGACGATAGATCGACGGCAAAGATCAACGGCGGCGGCCGGGCGGCAAGTGGTTGACGACCGCCGAGTGGCGAAGACGACAGCTTGGAGGATCTTTAGAGCTCTCTCCTCTCTTGCGGCCTCCCTCATACGATAATGAGGCTATTTATAGATGGTGAGCGGCGCTCAGAAATACATGCAAAACCAACCACTCATCTCCATCGACACTCATGATGATTCCCTTGATCATATGATATATTTTGTGTATTTGAATGCTCAAATGAAGTCAATTGTAAGATCTTTGGCTAACCGCTCATCGAGACGCCGATTTGACTATAAACACTCTATATTTGAGAGCTTTTAGAATTTAACCGATGTCCAAAGTTTCAATGATATTTTAAGTGCTTGATCTCCCGCCACTTCACTGCTTGCATCAAGATTCGTCTTCGACTAGAGGAATTTTCGTGATCATATCGCTCTCATATTTTGGATGATATTATCTCAATCATCAAAAAATATATGTGTCAAGTATGTCAAAATAGCAAATTCTTCAACGAAATCTGCAGTCCATTAACCACACATTTTAAGAGAACAGATCTTCATGTAAGCACAAGATTATGACTACGGAAGCAAATGCACAATCACAAATATGTATGTAGCGAAAATTTTGAGGTTACCCCATCCATCTGAACGGAGCGGGCTCATGCGCTAATGGCTTCTGCGCGACAAGACACACACGGAACGGCGCTGCTGCATGGGCGTCATCTGCTGCCGGGTCGCGCGTGACGCTACGCGGAGTGGGCGTAGCTGGAGGCTGGCCGCTGGCACATACAGACGGTCAAGGGCTGTAACGGCGACGGCCCAAACGAATTTTTTGACGCTTCGACGCTGACGATTTGCGATTTTGATGATTTTACCCTTTTGCCCCTGGGGGTCTATAAAAACCCCTAGGGCCAAGGGAGAAGGCACACTTTTTAATGCTTCTCTCTTGAGTGAGGTTCGTTTTGAGTCGATCAGCCCGATACTTACGGGTTGTTCCGCTTTTCCTCGAAGAGGGCCAACCTCGTCGGAGGCGATCTGCCCACAGATGAGCGTTGTTCTTTCTCAGAGGTGTCAACCTACCGAACTCGTGATTCGCTCATGCAGATACGCAGCGGCTTTTTCCTCGAAAGAGGCGCCAACCTCGTTCGACCGGGGAGGCGATCACCGTGAGCGATCGGCAAGGAGAATCCGCCGACGATGGTGGTGACGGCAATTGCCGAATGGTCGGTGGACCACGACGCATTCGGCTGGCGACCGACGACCCTCGAAAAGAATCGGGTAACGATGGCCGATGACCGGTGGTACGCTGAATGACCGGTGGCGATAGCAATGGTTTGGCGGTGACGTGACCCGGCGACGATGGTGAACGGCGGTCTGGCACGGCGAATCTTAATCGCAGACCGCGGGCGACCGGTCAAGCCGGCGAATGACCCGGCGACGATGATGGTGACCAACAAAGGTCGTGACCGCGATGGTACGGCGCGGCGGTGACGATGGTGGTTGGCGGCCGACGGGTGGTCGAATGGGCAATAAATCGTAGTCGACGGCATCGACGCCGAGCATGGGATGACCGGGCGACGATGGTGGTGACCGCTAAGATCGGCGAGCGGTCGGCGATTTTTTTTGACCTATGAGTTGTTTGCGAGTATGACTGCCGCTAACTCGATGACGTTAACCCGTGAAGAGGTTGCATTGAATCTCAAGATTTTGACCCATCCGAGGTTGTTTGTCGAGGACTGATGCCGACTGATAATGTTAACTGTGGAAGAGATCATCAACTGGCCGAGATTTTGACCCATCCGAGGTTATTTATCGAGTGTTACGATGACGAACCGTATGGAAGAGGTCAATTGAATCCGATTTTGACCTATCCGGTTGTTTGTCGGTGTACCACGACGTAACTCGAAGGGTGAATCAATCCGATTTTGACCTATCCGGGGTGACCCATGACGCAACCTATGTGGAAGAGGTTGAAGTCCACAAGGACCTTTTGACCTATCCTAAGTTGTTTGTCGTGTTACCCGGCGACGTTAACGATGGAAGAGGTCGGGAAGTCCACCGGACCTTAACCTATCCGGTTGTTTGTCGAGTCTTTGCTCGATGACGCTAACTCATGGAAGAGGTCCGATCAAGTCCCCTTGGGATTGATCATGCACGATTGAGATATAATGTGAGTTGTATATTTCTCAAGTGGGAGGATTAAATGAAGAAAAAATAAGCTTATAAGGAAAATCCATAAACTCATTACTTTGATAATGTCAGTGATACAATATTATCATAAGATAACTTAACAAAAGGGACGAGATACATTTTTAGGGAGAGTTAACAAAGGACAAGAAATAGAGAGGAAATGACAAACGGGATAAATTAAAGACTACAATATTTATACACCAATGATTACATATAACACTTTGAGACCTCCATGTTCCAAGTTTAAGGAATATTTTTCCTCTGGATCGTTGGTCATAGCTTGACGGTTGGTCATCTATAAGTGGGGAGCGTCTTTTGTGCAAAACCCTCTCAGATACTTCTTTATCTTGAAGATTAAAATTCTCGATGTTGAAGGTCACCGGGGCTGGTTGAGCTTTTTGTGACATGATTATTATGTTGATTTCCACATACCACTCCAACCCCAATGGGAGTTTAAAATTTTATCTTAAGATGAGGTACCGAAGTGACAACACCGAATATTGATTGGAGGGGTCTTCCAAATATAACATTGTGTGTTGAATTTGACTTGACCACTATGAATTGGATTGAGTGAGTGACTTGTTGAGAAAATTCTCCGAGAATAACGAGAAGAGTGATTGTCCTCCACTGCATGCATTATTATCAAACCCATATAACGGCCCCGTTGAAGTTTTTCCTTAACTGACCCATGCTAAGAAAGGTGGAGTAAAATAAAACATCAACTAAAACTCCCATTATCAATCAAAATTCTCTTAACAATATAACAGGGTCACCAATCTTGATGACAAGAGGATCTTGATGTGGAACTTGGACTCCTTCTATGTCTGAGTCATTAAAAGTGATGGGATGATTAATACTAGATTTTTTAACTCCAGCTCTTCAAAGGCGGTGATGAAGACTTGATTAGATAGTAGTGGCCCACTTGCAATCGTTTCAATTTCTCCAACTATTTGGCGATTATTATGTTGTTTCTGTGATGATTATCCTTTGCCGCCCAGTTGGAGCTATGTTTGCGTGAGTTGGTTGGTTTTGCACAAATTGACGCAGATATCCTTGAATAAGCCTCAATCTCTTCTTTAAGTTGTTTACACAGAAGTATGTCCAACTGGAAGTGACAATATTGCTCTTGATTTCCTGAAGTTGGTTTCAGTGGATGTGGCCACTTAATGGTCTCTTCATCCCGAATAGCCATCAAGACGTTAACGCGAGATGTGTTCAGTGGCGTGTATTCCAGTCGTTGATGTGAGGGCCGTGGAGGGAGATCACGACTGCCTTGTTGCTTCTTCTGATGAGATTATTGATCTGTGTTTCCTAGAGCACTCTTACGTTTTCCTGTGGATTATTCAAATTATTTTCGGTGGGCATTAATAGCATCATCAGCAGAAACTTGCACTTCCACAGGGTGAACCAAGTCAGCGTATGAGTGGACCGTATCTCGATTAATGGTGTAGAAAGGTCCGACTGAGCCCTCCAAGGAAAACTCCTCTAGTAATTCGTGGTCTACCCTGTATTTGAAGCGAGGAGAATCTCTGGAAGTAGTCTTTAAGTGATTCACCATCATTTTGATGAATGTCGAGAGATGAGAGAATCTTTAATGATCCTCCGCTTGCAATGAACTGCTTTTACAAAACTCTTGGCAAGTTCGTAAAAGGTATGGATGGATCCCCTTGGAAGGGAGTAGAACCAAGTGCGAGCTTGCCCCTTAAGGATAACGGGAAAGACTTGACAAAGCAGTGTGTCAGGAGCTCGTTGAATATGCATGATGGTCCTATAATGGTCGATGTGTTCATATGGGTCGCCATCATAGAATCAATGCTTGGAAGCTTGAAACCCACGGAATAGGATGTTAAAGAATAGCTTCAGCCTAAAGGTGAGACTCATACGCTGAGGGGAAGATGATTTTATATTGAAGGTGAAATTCATCTTGCATTAAGCATCGCACTCGCAACGCATAACATGACGAGTGGGATCAACGGACGAGTGTCAAGCTACCATCAATAATTGGTGGATTAGCGGTGAGCTAATGATGATGATGAGAACGCGTCGAAGAAGAGATCACGCCTCTACATGAGGAACTTCATCAAGAAGATTAGCATTTTGACATCCCATGACTAACGATCGATCTTGGGGAGATGTGCCGCGCAGTAGGGTCGTTGTGTTCCTCAAAAGTCGGATCATCTCATTTTGAGACTCTTCCATTCGGACCCATCTTCTAAAGAGATTCTTGCCGCCTTCATCACGTGGTCACGCCTATCGGGAGTGAGGCGTTTGGCCATTGGTTCAATGATTGGTTTTGAGAGTGACGAGTTGAGCGGAGGCTCGTGTGACGAGTATTGCGCATTAGCCTAATGCGACACGTAAATTGATTGGGTTCTTTTCCCATGACGCCAAACCTATGCTTAAAAAACCATATGGTAGAGTAAAGTTTTCGCCTTAGCTTCAGGAAATCCAAAGACACACACGCGTTTAAAGAATGAACAATAAAACTCCAAAATTTTACGTGAAAACCTCAAAAGAGGGAAAACCACCTGGACAGCTAAGAAAAAAGCTTTCTACTATGTATCTATTTCGTGAGTACAAGATCTTCCCATAACGGATTACAGAATTGTATATAAGAAAGGAACAACAGCTATGTGACAACGATCGTGGAATAGCCGCTAAGAAGAAGCATGATGGTGAACGCGAGCAATCACCTAGAAATGCGAGGAACAATTACCGCGTAAATGCGCGAACAATCACCGGCGTAAACACGGAACAATCACCGGTAGAAGTCCTCATGATGGAGACCACAGAGATTGATGATAAAGAAAGATCAATGGCACGGCATGGATGACGACGATTAGCATCGCAGACGATCAGCTGGCGATCTTAGCTCTCCTCTCTCTTGTTGGCCTCCTCATATGAGAATGAGGCCATTTATGACGGAGGATGACGCCTCAGAATTCATGCAAAATCCAACCACCTCCATCTGACTACCATGATGATTCCATTGATCATATGATATATTTCGTATTTGAATGCTCAAATGAAGTCGAATTGTAAGATCTTTGGCTTGTTGGAACCGACTCGAGACGCCGATTTGACTATTATACACTTTATATTTGAAAGTTTTTAGGAATTTAACCGATGTCTCAAAGTTTTCAATGATATTTTAAGTCTTGATCTCACCGCTTATCTCGACGCTTTTGATCAAGATTCGTGTTTCGACTAGAGGAAATTTCAGGATCATATCAATAAGAATAGTAAAAATACTTAAATGTTATTATGAGTATTTTTAAAAATAATATGGCTTACTTTTATAAATAAAAAAATATATTAAATAAATTATTTAAAAAAAAAACATGAAAAATTTTAAAAATACAAAATAGAATTGATGTCAAATGAGCTCTAAATGTATTAATGATGGCCTTCTTTTTGGAAAATATTTGAAGTTAAATGCTTATAGAAACCTAAATAATTTAGATGTTTTATATGTAATTATTAAACCTATTATTTAAAAAAGAAAATATATTTTAAAGCAGTTATTGACTTACAATATTTTAAATATTATTTTTTAATTTATTGAGAAATTTAATATAAAACTTAAAATGTTAAACTTTATTATTATTTAATTTTATCTAAGAGCTATAAATATGATTTAGTCAAATGTGGACTATAGTTAGCAACTTGAGTTAAAAAAAGGAAAAAACCTCAATAACCGACTCCTTCATCAAAAACTCTGGCAAGAAGTACACGGCCAAAACAGATCACGAATATGCGAAATTAGAGAGTAATCCTCTCTTCCTCTTTCTCTTCCTCGCCGACCATGGCGGGTGGTCGGAGGCATCTACGACTTCATAATGGAGACGCCGCAGCTTCCGGAGGTGAGACGGAGTCAGCGTCAGTCCTTTTTTTTTTGAGGGAAAGCGAGACAGCCCATTAACTATTTATATCACCTGCTACAGAATTAATAGATGTCTTCTGATTATAAAATGACGTTTTTTTTCTCTCTCCGACTTATCTTCCCGCTATAAATAATCCCATCGGTATCTGACCAGAAGCGACGAAGGCGATTCCGATCCTATTGCTTCGTGTTGAAAGTGAGCAAGATGGTTCGGGGGACTCTTGAGGTTCTTCTCGTGGGGCCAAGGGCCTCGAGAACACTGACTTTCTGAGTAAGATTCATTATTTCATATCTTCTTCGCTATTGTTATTTTCCCTAACGTGATAGAGAACTTTTCTGTTATTTTTTATGTAGATGAAATGGATCTGGCTCAGATAAAATCATTTAAATAAGTTTTCAGATCTTGCTTCATTAAATTTTTTTATCTATTGCGTCTTCCTTAGATCTAGAAAGAATACGAAAGAAAAGGTAGGTTGTCAAATGACTCGTGTTCCATTTAGAGATTTATCGCTCACTATTTCCCAAAGAAAATGTTGGATCAGGAACTGTTTGACTATCAATATGATTTAACTTAACTATGATTTAGTGAATCATGTTAATCCAGTAAATCTTGAGGGGATTGAAACTAAAAACTGCGCAATCTTGCTGCATTTTGATAATTTATTTCAAAATAAAGATTCAGGAGGAAAAAAAAATCCTTAAATCCATTAAATTATGTGAATAATGGGACTTAGCAAATTACGGAAAAAGGTAGGATTTAAAATTCAAAAAGTTGTTTGGTAGGATTTAAGCTAAATTTTACTTACATCCAGTCTAAAATAGTATACCAAACAGTTCCTTTGTCTTCTTGAAGCGAAGCTTATTTCTTCTTTTTTTTATCATCTTCCCCTTTCAGGAAGGATATCAGATATGATGTCTGCATGTTCATGAGTTTTTAATAAATGAAGAGTTTAGTTGCTTTATGTGAAAGTTATAGTCATTGTAAAAGACTGATTTGTGAGATTTTTATGTGAATTGACAAGTATCAGCTTTGTACTTTACTGTTAAATGGTAGGTCTAACACATCTCATTATTTAGGATCAATGAGTTCATGCATATGGCCAGGATTCATCATATTTAGACCGTGAATATCCCTACTGTCTATTCAAATTATGAATGTAATTCGATACGGATCTGAACTATTCTATCTCATCTTAGAAGGTATAGATAGATACTTTATGTGTTAACAGTAATCAATCCCTTCTTCCCACATGATATCCCAACGGATATGTTTGGTTTTAAATTTTTAATATTAGTATGCCACTTCTTGGCTGTCTTTGTCACCTTTAATTCATTGATAACTATTTAAATATCACATTTTCTCACAAATGAGAGAGTATCTGAAGTAAACTAGAGAGGGCATTGACATAACAAAGAGTTCATTACGGAAAGATGGCAGATTATCTTCTTAGACAATGTAGATACCAGCATACTCAAAACTTGTATAACTTATTTTTGTAGGTTTTGCATGGGAATTGCTGAGGTTGCATGCATGAAAGTATTTTAAAAGGCCGGGTAATATATATATATATATATATATATATATATATATATATATATATATATATATATATATATATATATATATATATATATATATATATATATATATATATATATATATATATATAAGATGGTTCTATGTATCTAGAAGAATATCCTTATATTGTATCCACTTTCTATTATGCGTTTTTATTTACTATATCAAACATGTGTTTTTTATGCATGTTTATCCACAAATATCTTAAATAGAGAAGGATCATAAAAAATGCTAAATTTAGCACTCAGTGAAGGACATTGTAGAGCTTTTCCGATGCACAACATATTTGAAGTTTCTTACCATGAAGTTGTAATTATTTGCAAGGCTAGACGAGGGCTAAATGATCATGATGTTTTTATTTCTACTCTATCTTTGAGCTATGATGCCTATAAATATCTGCTCGTTATCCTTTTCATATCTTCCAATAACATAGGTTTTCAGACTACAATAATTTCTCATTTCATGCACTCAATTCTTCGATGCTATAATGCTTCGTAATTTTTGTTTGTGCATTTGCTAAGCAGATAATATGGACCCTTATGCCATCCTGAAATGTCGCACTCAGGAGCAGAGAAGCAGTACTGCAACAGGTTTATGTTTATTGCATTGATTAATCCTTGTGACCTACAATTTTCAAGGCCATTCCTCATTTTAATGTGTAAATCCGTAATTTGGTTTGCATGGTCTAGTTATTTGCGACTTTGGTAGGTGACGACAGTATGAGATATGTGCAATTCATTTTTGGAAGAGATTCTTTCAATGGAAACGTTTGATTTTCTGGATTTAAAACTTGCCAACATATGTTTCACTTGGGAGGCAATTCTGTGACATCATCAAAGAACATAACAATAATTTTTTTTACTTGAAGCTGTTTGGAATTGAAAAATTTGATCACTTATGCAGATCAAGACAAAAATCTGTCTTAAAGATTTCAATCATGAAAAAACCTTTGTTCTGCCTTTATAAAGCAATGATGTTGGCTTCCAACTGTATTTTATCTTCATCCCTACAAAGGAACAGGGATATTGATGAAGAAATAATAATATAATATAGATTAAATGTATATCTTACCATAATTAATTTGGGTATTTTATATGCATCTGAGTTTTGGTAGTGAAATTATTGAGAAATAGGTTGAGTGGAAAAATTTGAATGTTAAGATTGATGTGTAGCAAAGTTATAAAAATTAGAGTGTGAAATGATTATATTAGAGAGATAATGAAAATAACAACTATCATTGTTAATTAAGAAGAAAATAGACATTGTGTAGGAGGTTCTTCGAGAAAATTATAGAAGATTTATCTATAAGATGTAAAAAATAGAATTAATGTTAAAGAATAGAAAGAAGCTAGAATAAAACCATGTATTATGGCTAGATTTTGCAAATAACATAATTAATGCTTTATAAGGACTCGACATCAATCGCTTGTTTGTGTATTTAGCCTCCAAAGTGGAGGTCTAAGGTTCAAATCTCAAAAATGAAAACCTTTAGGAGCATGAATCAAGTATTTATAATATCAATTTCAAATAGCTTGATAAAATTAAAATGATAATGATTGATCTAGGATTGGGATACATAAAATTGGTTTTAACTAGTAGGAAATATTTGAGACTAATAATTCAGGTCTTCTGAAGAAGTTGAAAGTTGTTGGGTTATTTTTTAACCTATGAGAAGGAGAGAGAGAATGAATTTTCTTAAAATTTGTGCCTTAATTTTTTTTTGCATTTGATGCCGTGAGAGAAAATAGGATAAGACCTTCAAGGTCAAATATTGGAGAGAGATAAATTTGAATATTTTATTTGATTTACTCTATTCATAAATGATATATCCTAAGGCTTTCCATTTACAAAAAAAAAAAAAAAAAGAAAAAAAGATGCCAATCCGTATATATCAATAATCTAACGAGCACACAAATTTAATAAATCTTATGCTAAATATTTACATGCATTTAAATTATTGATATCCTTGAAACTATTAATGATAAGACATCCTTATTTCAATTTGAAAATGATGAAATGAAAATAATTGTCTTAATTTAAGAGAATAACCCCTTGGACATTTAAAAAGGTTACCGATAATGCATAAATAAATGAAAAAACTATTGAGAGAATATTTGGTACTTTTCTCCATTCATTTCGCTTTGATTTCTCTTTTCTTTCTCTTTGATTGCCATTATATATTTGAAAATTTAAATTTGAGTTATTGTAATTAAGTCCTTCAATTTATATTTTCAAATTAATCCTTTCAAAATTAATTATACGAATATTTTTGAGATTGTATTGAATCATAGCTTCTTATTTTTCATTTGCTTGCGCAAATTAGAGCTCTTCTTCTTATTTGCCCCTAAAACATATATTTTATTTTCTCTTTTCTTGGAATCATAGGCTTTTGTACGATGGAATGTTTCATTTTCTTTAATTTGACGATCATCAATTGGGATGTTACTTGTACTTTTAATCTGGTTGGGTGCTCTTGGCTCCTTCTCTATTGAAATATTTATATGCGGTTTTCTCCAGCTGCTTTGAAAGTGAAACTATTGCATAATATAGATCTAGTGGTATTCATAGAGTATGCCATAGAATCTCTTGCTTAATGCTTGGTGACTTTGCAAACATTGCTCTTTGAAACAAGTTTAGGGAATTGGATTTAGGATGGGTAGTTACTAGCTTCTCAACCTTAGTTTAAAAGATAAGGCTTTTTTTCACAATCTCAATCCAATGCAGCATCGCTGATGGCAGATTTCACTGAAGCTTTAGGTAAAAAATTTCTTTCCTAGCTTCCTCATTGGCATGTGCATGTAATATCAATGATATTGTTGAATATCTTTTACTCCTCAATTACTTTTTTTTGAAGTTGCAGTAAGAGTCTTTTATTGGCCTATGTTTTTCTATGGATATAAATTCCATTAAATTTTATGGTATTGGTTTTTTTGCATTGTTGATGAGGTTTGGTGTCTTGCTTCTTTTAGATATTTAGTATTTTTCATTTTTAATAATTCCAAATTGAGCTTTTTGCCCAATGGAAATGGATCTATTTCTTTTACTAAGTGCTGTGGCTATCATGTTAGTTTCAAGGGCATCAACCACTGAAAAATCTGAGTATGTGAGAGGACTTTCATAAGTTATGCCACATATTTTATGTGCACAAATTTTTTAATTCATTGAGATTTCTAAACTAGTTGTTTGCCTTTAAAATTTTGACCTATAATCTTACACATTTTTCCCATTGTATTCTTTCAAATTTTACCATAGAATCACCTTTTCTTTTTTGTGTTTGTTGGGGTAGAATGGAGCTTATAACAACCTTTTCAAGTCCCATCATATTAAGATTGATAGTCGATAGATCATGATTTGTAAGATTGTGAACTCTACCACACTTTTTTATTTTTATTATTTATTATTTTATTATTTTATTTTATTTTATTTATGTATATATATATATATATATATATATATATATATATATATATATATATATATATATATATATATATATTTGTGAACTCTACCACACTTAAGCATGTGAGTTCAACATTAAATAAGCAGATGCAATTTTCTTATTAGGATAGTTGTAAACCATGAAATATATATTTTGGAATCACGAACTATTTTCAATTATTTTTCTTTTATTATCCTGTTTAAGGAAACTCAAACTTTATTTTTTTTTTTGAAGGGAATATCTTCTCTCTATTCTATATTTCGTTTTTTGGCTTATCTTCTTATTGATGGATTCTCCTTGCAAGTTTTGTCTTTTATGAGATGTCTTACATTTTGTCTGGACAAGATATGGTAGTGCCACCATAGCAATGACAGATTCAATGGCAGTTGTCATGATATCCGTTTGGTTATCCATTTGTCTAGACATATGCTCTTTGAAATTATTTATAGACTTCCAATTTCTTCAAACTCCCTTTTTTCTCTTAGTTTGTTTTTTGGCTCTATATAACTGTTTAGGTTTTCCTTTATTCTGGCATAAACTATAATGATATTCCCATTGATTTTAACTATGGCCCTGACACCAATTGATCTATGCTAGATGTGTTGATGACTTGTGAAACCAATTGAAAATAATTGGAATGAAGAATTTAGGTTTTATATGGATAAATTTTGCTCTGTTGTTTTTTTAATACATCCGAAGTAGAGAGAGGGAGGTTGCTGATTTATATATATATATATATATATATATATATATATATATATATATATATATATATAAAGAGAGAGAGAGAGAGAGAGAGAGAGAGAGAGAGAGAGAGAGAGAGAAAGAGAGAAGAGAGAGAGAGAGAGAGAGAGAGAGAGAGAGAGAGAGAGAGAGAGATTGTCTGAACATTTAAGAGAAATGTTTTGGGGAATTTTACTTTGATTGACTGTGCATTATAAGACTTATTCATAAAAAAATAATAGCCAATCCATAATTAGCTATAATTCAACTAAAATGCACAGTTTTAGGAAATCTTGACCTAAACATCATACATACATTTAAATTATGGATAACATTAAAAAACTTTTGGTTAGTCTCATCTTTATCTCAATGTTTAAAAAGAAAATATAAATAATTATAGCTTAAGTCAAGAGAATGTTTCTATAAATCTTCTTAAAAAATGGCTCTCCGTGTAGAAATTGGTGGAAAAGTTATGAGAGAATATTGTATATTTTGTTTCTATCCAATTTAGAATTCTCTTTACTTTGGTTTCCTTATTTGAAAATTTAGATTGCATTTCTTGCAATTGCTTTTCATTCATATTTGCAAAACAATAACAGACCTATGTAATCAGTTCTGATGTAGCCCATTGGCAATGTTCTTGCCTTCGATTTTAAAAAAAAAAAAAAAAAGAAAAAACCTATATGCATGTTTGGGTTCTCTAGACTTAACTGAGCCGAGCCATGTTTTTATAATTGTTTTTTTTTGGTCTCTAGCTCGGTTTTTGTTTGTGCAGGCAAAGGGAGTGAGCCCGAATGGAATGAAACATTTGTTTTCAATGTCTCTGATGATGTTCCAGAACTTTCTATCAAATTAATGGATAGTGACACTTTCTCGGATGATTTTGTTGGAGAAGCCAAGTGAGGGTTCTTAACTCTATTTTAGTTTTCATTTCTATTCTCAATTAACTTAGTAGCATGGTTTCAAAATTTCATGCATGCTTACACTTTATTAAATTTGTTGGTTGAAAAAACCTATAGTTTATTCTGCCCATGAATCAAAATAGTTAATTTGTGTTTGCATGATTTAGTTGTTAACCTTATATAATGTTGATCTTCCGTATTGTTTGTTCGTTTACAGAATTTCTTTGGAGCCCCTCTTTTCAGAAGGAAGGATCCCTCCTACTGTATACAATGTGGTTAAGGATGAGGAATATCGTGGAGAAATTAAAATTGGCCTCACCTTCATTCCAGAGGTACACCATTTTTGCAATTTAACTGCCTCAAATATTTATGAAGAACTTGTTGTTAGAAAATTGAAACTAGAACTTAGCATATGAAATGGCCTACAAAGAACTTAGAATGATTATATGCTCTTGTGGTTCGATAGCATATACCTGATTTGTGAATCATCTATTCAATTATATACAATTGTTAGAAAGTTCAAACAGATGGCCAAAAGACTCATGCATTCTTCATTTAATGGTTTCTGGGCTGTGTTTTGCAAGTGAGGTAGCTTGAATTTTGAATCAGTTAATTCTGTAGATCTTATTGTCAGAACTATTAATTGGCACCTAGTGACAAGTTGAAGGAGTAAGGGATAAATACAAGAATAACTCAAACTTGCCTTGAAAATACAAGATATTTAAATTTGTCTTATCGTCTACATATTGTTGCTTTCCTTATTATCAATAGCAACAGCCTTAAGTTCAGCATTCACATTCAATAATGTTCTTGAGCACTGCTTGTCACTTTTTTTTATCCCCTCCTCTTCAGTTTTATTTATGATGATGCTTATCAACCCTCACCTCGCCACACTTTGCAGGAAAACAACGACAGGTATAATGAAGAGAACTACGGTGGGTGGAGAGAATAATCTTGAATCAGATTATTTCTGGATCTTAGTTTCTGCCTGCTCTCTCTCTCTCTCTCTCTCTCTCTGAAGTTCTATCTGATTCCTGGTGTAATGCTCCTAAATTTCTCATTAGATGTTTTATGTAACAGTTTCTATAAACTATAAACACAAACAGCAAAATACTTGGGTTTTTTTTTTAATTTTTCGTTAGCCTCTCAGTGTACCCATCTTCTGCTTCGAGGGGCAACCCACATATATTTGAGAGCCTCTGTTTTTATCTTAATACTCATATTTGTCTCTCTTAAATGGAGAAGTTGATTCTGTCTAACCGTAGATGCTTATTTTACCTGCACTGACTACTTTGCCTGCACTCAATACCATTATAATTGGTTTAATATGAAGTGCTATGCGCGATCCATCGTTTCTTAGTTAAGGCTTTAGAACCTCCTGACCGAAGTTGAATCCTCTCGCAGGCGCCTATACTTAAGAGAAAGTAGTAATTGACACGCGCAGAATGAATGCTAAGCATCATGTGACAATTAACGATATCTTCACCCACAAAGATTTGATGTAATACCTATGAACTATGCACATTTTATGACGAAAAAGTTGGATAAGCTGTAGAATAATCATCATTAGTCAGATTAAGTCATTAATTATGAAGTCTTGTAGTGCCATTCAGATGGAATTTCATACTTTTTGGGCTGAGCAATAATTAAAATATGGCCTTGCTGTAAAAAAAATAAATATACTTTATGAAATTATTGTGATAAAAATATTTATATACATATTTTTTGAAAGTGTTAAAAATGTGAGACGATCGTCTTATTGAAGATGTTGAAAAATTCAGGATTTATTTTGAGTTGAAAGGCTGTACATTTTTATATAAAAAAAAAATAATGATGGAGCTATTGTATAAAAAATAATTTTTTTATTACAGATTTTTTTTATCTTATAAAAATCAAATAATAGTTTTTTTATTACAGATTTTTTTTTAAATGTGACTAAAATGTAGTTAATAAATGAGACAGCGGTATGGTGGGAAAAATACGTCACTCAAAATGCACCTGAAATTTAGTTTGTATTTTGTGTTTTTTTATTGTTACTTTTTTAAAATATTTATTTACTTTTAATTTTATTTTTTATTTTTTAAATATATTAATTTTCAAAAGACTCAATAAATTTTAAATAGTTTGAGTATTTCTAAAATTATTATTATTATTATTAAATATATTTTATTTTGATTCAAAATATAAATAAAATATAATTAAAATAAATAACAAAAAAAAATCATATAGCCTCTAAAATTGATGGATGAGGTGATGCAATTTGTACACATAATTCATAAAAAAATGTTGTACATCATCATAATATTAATATATTTATACAATTAGAAATAAATAACACTTACTTCATTATTTAAATAAAAATTTGAATAATAATTTTAATTATATCATAGGATTTCAACTACAATAAATTATCACTAATTTTATTAGTTTGACATAATTTAAGAGACTATTTAGGATCAAATTTGTTTTAAATTTATTATTTTACTTTTATGTTTTTTTTAAATATATTTATTTAATATATTATTAATAATAATAAAAATAATCACTATTAAATATATTTTATTTTAAATTAAAATATAAATAAAATAAAATAAAGGATAACTCAAATAACCCTAAAAATAATATAGTTCAAATAAATGTTAATATATTGAGAAAAAAATTATCTTTCTTAAAAAATTGTCAAAAAATAAGAAATAAGAATGCATGAGAAGATTCTTAATTCAATTATTTGAAAAAAAATTCTTCTTAGAATTATTAATTCAAATAAGATATGTTTAAATTTAATAAGTTGCGATACTTTTTAAAATTTAGAGATTTTTATTTATTTTTATTTTTTAAACTATCTTAATAATATATTTATATGTATCATAATCAAATTATTAAAAAATTTATAAAAATAAAAAAATATAAATTAAGCTTTGATTATTAATTTTAATCTTTAAATTTAAATAAATTAAGATTTAAAATAATTAATTTATAAATATTGAAGAATAAAATGTCTGTGTAAAAGCCCTAAAATTTAAGAAAAAGCAGTGAAAATGTCGGAATTTTTGAATCGGTGCATAGTGTTGGTGTTTATCGCCGCGGATGCACAAATAAACCCTAAACCCTTTTTGATATATTTTCAACTTCTATCGTCACCTCCACAGACATGGCATGCTCCGTGCTCCGCCACCGCTCCAAATCGCTCCCGAGGTTCCTATGCAACCTCTCCCTTATTCGTACAATGGGCGGCGGCCCACGTACTTTCCCCGGCGGCCTCAACAAGTGGCAGTACAAGCGCATGCACGAGAAGCTCGCCAGGGACAAGGAACGACGTCTTTTACAGCAGGAGAAACAGATCTATCGAGCCAGGCTCCGAACTGAGATCCGTGCCCAAATTGCTGGAAAATCGGTCTCTGATGATTTTGCAGGCGCTTCCTCCGGCGCTGGCGGAATGTCCTCTAAGGATCATATCAGGGCCCTTGCCGATAGGTTCATGAAAGAGGGTGCCGAGGATCTCTGGAACGAGGATGATGGTCCGATCAAATCCCGGACTTATGATCGCCCTTCTAAAGTTTCTCCTCCGCGACCTCTTGATCTTAGGAAGATTGTGACGGAAAAAAGAGCTTCAATTGGCTCATTTGAGCATCGCAGGAATTACTCTAAGTGGAGTAGGAATCCGTCCAGCGACGAGGATGAGGACGACTCTTTTGCTCGTCAAGAGGGCGGCTTGTTGAAGAAATTTCAAGGTAGAGGTAACGGGAGTGTGGAAGGTTTGAGATTACTGAGGTTTAATCTTGATGAGGAGGATTCTGAGAAGGACGTGGAACGGAGAGATGGAGGACGTGATAGGAAAAGATGATGAGTGGAACGGCTTTGAGGCATTATGACGTCAAGATGGACAAAAGGAGGCCTCCTAGGTCTGATATTGAGGAGAGTGATTTGTCTAGAGATATACGAGAATTTCATCAAGAACGGAGGAGTAGAGCCTTTGCCAAAAATGATATCAATCGGCAGGAGTTGAATGAAGGATCAATTCTTACTCAGAAGAGGTAAAGGGAAAGAAATTACAATACTGATTTCGGGTACAAACCTGTTGGAATGATGATAAAATCAATTTGCATGGCTGGAATCCTTCTATGTGGTATGGCTGCTGTAGTTTTGGATGAATCTCTCTTGTTGGCAAAACAAAATGCTTCCATCTCAGAAAGCTTGCTGCTTATTGTTTTTTTTTTTGTTAAGAACTTTATTTTCATTGTCTTAGTTTCTGAGATTTTTGTTGACATGTCAAACTTGAAAAAGAAGGCTGACCATTATTCCTTTCCGTTAAGAGATTAATGAGATGTTTAGAATGATGCTTTTTGGTTTCAATACATAAGAATTAATGAGATGTTTATAATTTCAATTATTATATATAAAACAAATTTATGAGTCTCATAAGGATGTAATGGTAGAGAGTCAATATAAACTTAGAAATTGCTTCAATATCTGATAATCAATTTTGTCATGCTAGAAAGATCTACTATGTAAACAGTTTTTATGACCAGGTAGTTGACGAATATATATATATAAAGAGAGAGAGAGAGACAGAGAGAGAGAGTGAGTAGTTTTAAAAATTGATAGATAGAAAATTGACTAGTATTAAAAATACTGTATCAATGAAAGGGTTGACAATTATAGTAGGATTATATTAAAGAACAACATTAAATCACTGCATTTTGTATTGATTCTGAAGATTATTATATTGGATATTCAATATGAGACCTTTTGTAGATGTTATAGTTTAAATTATTGAAAATTGTTAAAATAAGTGGTAAGTTGGAGCAATTTAGAAAATGTAGAGAATATAAATGGACTAGTACAACAAACTTTGTAGTGTGCATTTTTAGTGAATTTTATATTAAAAATTATTAATCAATTCCCATAAAAATAAAATTATAAATTGGTGTTACTAGAAAATAAAATAATATATGATATATGTATACATATAAATGTACATACATATACATACATAAATATATAAATATACATACATACATATATATTTTTTATTTTCTAGGGCTAAAATTCTATGATTCAAATAAAGAAATGTCAAGAGTATTATAAGATAAAAGTAACATGGCCAAAAATTATGGATGGCCAAGTTTAGTATAAAAAATGAGAATGTTTGATGAATGTTTGGCAATGAAGTATATATATATAAGATTGTTGTATTAGTGTAACAGTGGAAGTAGCATTTATTAGAGATAAGATCACGGGTAATAGTTTTAAATCATGATATTAAAATTATATTTTATGAATAATATAATAAGATTCAGATTTAATTTAATATTTTTTAGTAGAAATTAATAAACTTGTTATTCATAATAATCTATTCTATTGATGATAAATTTCATGATTTTTTTTCCATGATTTCATAAGCCTAATCTCAGATATATATCTATTGATGATGATAATAATATACCATTTAATAATACCAAAATCATATTTTTTAATTTTATTATGTAGAGATGGTACCAATAATTTGATTTTTCCATTTTAGATTTCATTAAAATTATTAAAATAACTTGTTAACCAAATTTTGTTGATATTTCGGTAACTCTTCAAATCGTAATAGGTATCTCAAATGAATCTAACATTTATCTTTACTCATTTTTTTAAAGCTCAGTCTACTTCAGTAATTTAAAGCACTACATTATACTTCATTATTCTCATCATTTACTCTTCTAAATATTTTTTATTTCTAAAAATACATTTATTTAAATGTCAAAATAAGATATATGATTTTCTTTGATGTCTTTATCTCTAATGAAAATCCGTTATCTTCAACCTTTATAAAGCTGATTGGAGGCTCTTGATCTCTTTTGCTTTATGATATTTTACATAATTTTTTTTTTCTTTTTTGTATCTCCAAAATTTGTAGATTGGTTTTTCTTTTGTATCTCCAAAATTTGTAGATTGGTTGAAATGCTTAGCTTTATTACTATAAGATGTACTGAATTCTATTGTTATTATCATTCACTTCTCAAAATTGACAACTTCTCTTGCTACTATTTGCGAGGCATGTGTGGATAATGTGAAATCAATAATTTATCAAGTAAATTTATTTGGCCTTAGACTTTAAAAACGGCTTCCTTAAGCATTTTCTTTTGCTGGCATATTTGCATAAGTTACAGTGATGAGTTTAGTTGATTTTTGCATTTTTATTATACAAGAAATTTGCAGTGAAGTGGCCAAAGTTCTCAAATAAACACTCACTTAGTGCGATCTAAATCTTTTAGTTTCATCGAGTATTTTTAAGGATACCCTTATGTTTGACAAGCTTTGAAGTATCAAAGATTAAAAAAGAAGATAATGATCAATTAGTATTGGGCTATGATCTTTAAATGAGCCATCTATTTCAAAACTGGGGTTTGCAAAAAAATTAACATTTTCTTATAAAGTACTCTTTCAATCATTCATTTTGTTGCTGTTATATGCTACATTTTTTTGTTCATAGTTCATATGCATGCTATGTATTATGTTTCATCTCCAATGCTTTGTGACTGATTTTACTTTCTGCACTTCAGGTTTGATGAGTACAACATTTCTCCCCTGACAATTAAGGCTCTTAATTTTGCTGGATATGTTAACATGACTATTGTGCAAGAAGCATCACTTCCCATATGCCTTGAAGGTATGCCACATTATTTGTTAGATTGTGAGCTTGAGAACTCAACTACATTGTTTTTAAAATTTGCATAATTCCTAGCAATATTTATGCTAAGAGATATAAACATATTACTCTTTACAGTAGGTTGTTTTTTCTTGACTCCTTTTCAGCTTAGCTACAGTTGGCGTTTAGCTACAAATGTTTAGCTTTTGTTTTCACTCTTATCTCTTATGGTATTTCTACATGCCTCATTGAAAGGTTTGGAAGGTTCATAGACAATTTCGATTTAATTGGTTTTTAGTTCTTTGGTGTTAGACTTCATTGCTCTACGACTATGTTGCCTTTGGCCTTGAAGCCAAGTGGAGGTTCACATGCAAGATAGCATAATAGTACTTTCTAATGCATATTCTAACACTACAAAAGATTGTGATATGTCAGGCCTCATCATATATAATGGGAAAAGGGTGTGGTGAAATTGAATTTTTAATTTATTGAATTTTTAACTTACAACCATACCTAATTATTCTTTTATATTAGAAAAAGCTGAGATTTATCTACAAACAAGGATTCAAATTCAAAACAACCATCAAAGTAGGTACTGACTACTTGAAAATAGCATCTGAATATGCTAGTCAAATTGTTCTTTATTTTTAAAAAAGTTTTGAACTTTTTTAGAAACATGAATCTAAATTCAAAACAGCCATTAAAGTGGGAATAACTCTAAACTTTAGAAATCCTTAATATATGCAAGAGATACAAACAAATACCTTGCAATACTCCTTGACTAGGTCAGCCATAGCTTTTGTATAGGATTGGTTTCAAATTGTTTACTATACTTCACTTTGGAAGATTTCTTTTTAGCAAAATTTGAATTTTGAAATCCCATGCTTGTTTGTTCTTGGGCCGGAATGGAGTCATTTTTTGATGAAAATTCTCCTGGAATTTTGGGTAGACCATAAAAGACCTAGGAATCTTCTAAAAACATTTCAGGATCCCCTTGGATCAGTGGTCCTTCCCAAAGAGGGAAAGCAAAACCAGTGGACGCATAAATTCTCCAAAACTATCAAGTATTGAAATAAAACTATTACCATGCTTTTAACTAATAACTTTTAATGTTTTCTACCATTCCATTTGAAAATTGTGAGATATTTAAGATGACTTTTTCAGTTTGATCCCACCACATTAAAATAACCTAAAGTTGCCAAACTGATTGGTTTTGCAGATATATTATGGTTTTGTTTTTTCCTTTATAACATTAGAAACTTTTATTCTTCTACTAAACTTATTCTTCTTTTTTGTTATGAATTAACAGATTTTCTTTTTATTACCTTTTATGACTTTATTAAGAAATTAATCATTTATTTTACTCTAAAATGTTTAGCATGTACATGCCTCTACTGTTTTGACACGTGCTTTAATTTACCCAAAACTGGGAAGTATTGAAATAAAAATATTACTATGGTTTCAACTAATAACTTTAACATTTGTTTTCTGCCATTCCAATTGAAAAACGTGAAATATTTACAAATGACTTCTTTAAGTTGATCCCACTGAAAATGATCTAAAATTGCCAAACTTATTGGTTTTTGTAGATATATTAAGGTTTCTTTTTTTTTTTCCCTTTATCATATTATAAACTTTTATTCTTCTACCGAACTTATCCTTCTTTTTTATTATGAATTAATAGATTTTCTTTTTCTTTCTTTATATGATTTTTTTTTTAAATGATCATTTTCTTTCCTTTAACATGTTTAGCATGTACATGCTATTACTATTCGACAAATAGATGTTACTGTTACATTATCGTTACAATGTTAACTTTTCACAAAGCTTGTTGCCCGGGCTCCGCCTTTCTAGCTCTTGTTTAGTCCTCGTCATTCAGTGCTTGGGCTTGTCGCTTGATCCGATGTTAGGATCTTGTTCACCTCACGCTCACTACTCTTGTTGCCGCTCATGTTCTCTTGGTCTCGTTCCCTCTCCATCATTTGTCCTAGCCCCTCAATCCATGACATCGACTAGGGCATCTCGTGCAAGTGTTTTTTTGTGTGATTGTAGCTACACTTGAAGTTTTACTATTTCATTGGTCTTATGGACCCTTGATAATATTAATTGACTTTCACTAGAAGCAAACTACATAAGGCTTATCTCAAGATGTTCTTCCTATATTAATGGCTTTTTGAGCATGCTTAATGGTTTAGGAGTGTTTTTTTCTTTTATGGCATTATGAACTTTTATTCTTCTACTAACCTTATCCTTCTTTTGTTATGAATTAATAGATTTCTTTTATTTCTTATGATTTTATTAAGAAATTGATCTTTTCCTTTCATTTAAAATGTTTAACATGTATATGCTTTTACTATTTTGACACATGCCCTAATTTTAAACCCTAAATAGATGTTGCTATTATGTTATCATTGCAATGCTGATTTCCCTAGATGCTGACTCTTGTTCTTGCTCCCGCTCCCTTTCAAGATTGCTCTCGTTTAATGCTCAACACTCGCTGCTTGATCCGATGTTTGGA
Organism: Cymbidium sinense; assembly: GCA_021442155.1. Taxonomy (NCBI): domain Eukaryota; kingdom Viridiplantae; phylum Streptophyta; class Magnoliopsida; order Asparagales; family Orchidaceae; genus Cymbidium; species Cymbidium sinense. The sequence continues at coordinate 6,810,956 of CM038219.1, forward strand.
TCTTGTTCACCTCACACTTGCTATTCGTGGCTTTGGCTCTCGCCTCCCCTTTCCATAATGTGTCCAAGCCCTTGATCCAAGACATTGGCTAGGGCTTCTTGCATGAGTGTTTTTTCGGCTTGGAGCTACATCCGAAAATTGACTATTTCGTTTGTCTTATCGATATCAATTTATTATTAGTTTACTTTCATTAGGAGCTAACTACACAAGGCTTTTCACAAGATGTTCTTACTATATCAGTGACTTTTCAATTAATATGCTTATTCGTACCCCCATCTTTTTGTTTGTAAAACCCATGGTTCTCTTTAGTATGGATCTCATAGATCCATTTTGATTGCTTCATTTGCATCGTTTAAGCCCATCCATGCTTCACATTTTGGATTTTATTTTTGAGAAATTTTTATAAGTAGATGCTATGATAGCTCATCTTACGAGACTTTTCGTGGCCAGAGTTTTGGTGGAGTTGGATGTTTCATCTCACTTTGACAAGATGTGGATTGGTTTTTGTTTTCGAGTTATTGGCTAAAGTTAGAATTTCAAAAATTCTCATCATATTGTACCTCCTTTTCGTGTTTTAGTGTGTAAACTCTTAAACTATTTCAAGACTCATCTTGAGAAAACACCAAAGTTCAAACATAAGGATTTTCACGGGCCTTCAATTTGACTCCTATCTAGTTGGTGGAAGATTTACGTTCATTAGTTCATATTTATTTTCAAAACTTGGTTCAAAGTTTAGATTTTCTTTGAGTTAGTGATTGTTACTCTTGGCCCTACTAACCCCTTGGTGCAATCATTGCCATAGAAATAATCAACTTATTATTGAAACACCTCAACACCACCCTATTTATAAACAATGCTAATAATATATTTAAGCAACTATCTATTTCAATTGGAGCATTCAGAGTGTTGATTCTTTCGTGGATAACAGATTTTATATTTTTTATGTCAGAATGGACAATAATCAGAAGAAAATTTATTAACGCTCACCTCTATCTACAAAGATCTAGAGAACATAATGTATATTTTATTATTTTCATGATTATAGGATGCTTTATCATCCCATTTTGTGCTAGTGTATTTTTTTTCTCTGGTATTCCTGGTAAATGCCCTTGTTGTACTATCTTTAGCCAGTTAATATATTTTGATTTAAAAAACATAAAAAAATCAGTGCAATGCTCATTTCTAGCCACGAAGTCTTACTTATTTTCAACAATTGAGTTATTTCTGTTTTGTTATCTCTTGCGTTATATGCTTGGCTGATCCATTATAATAAAGCCAAACTTTGGAATATCACGTTTACCTTGTCTTATTGAATCTTATTTATTTTGTTTGCAGAATGAATCGTCAAAAAACATTTGCAAATCATCAAAACCATAAGATTCATTCTTTAGTCTTGTTGTGTCAAAAAACCAAGGTAGAAAGTGAAAGTTTACGCCAAATTTGTACAGTTCAAAGACACACACAGTGTAATTAAAGAGCAATAAGACATTAATTTTAACTAAAACCTCAAAAGAAAACCACCTAAGAAAAAAGATTCCACTATGTATCCTTTTGAGTACAAAATCTTCCGATAACGGATTCTGAATTGCATATGAGAGGAATGTAAAGAACGATCATAATATTGTAATGGAGATCTTGTGGAAATAACGATGGTATAATTAAAAGGCTAAGATCTTGCGGGATCTTCAAATTTTGAGCTTTCTCTTCCTCCTCACTTCACTTTTCCTCTTCTTCCTCGATTGACTCTTCCTTTCTTGGCAGAGGATCATGGCTACCATGGGTAAAAGTAGTCTTCTTCACTTGTTTAGCCTCCTCTTCACTTGGCTCCCTTCACTTAGCTTTAGCATGTGGAGTGAGGCCTATTTATAGATGGGAGGAGGTATTCTAAGAACTCATGCGCGTGCCATCCTCGACGGACGTCGTAATGACTCTTCGATCATTTGATGTATTTTGAGCATTTGGATGCCCAAATAATTATGATCTTAGGCTCATTAGATCCGCCGAGACGCCGATTTGACTATATAAACACTTGAGCTTTTTGGGATTTAATTTGTCAAGATTCTAACTGATATTTTAAGTTATTGATCTCGATTTGACTCAAAATCATATCGCTTTCAACATCAAGATTTGGCTGACTTGGTATTTTGAGATATCCTTCTATTTTTGGATGACATTAATCATCCAAAATATATGTCAAATGTTCAAAATAACGAATTGGAAGTTTTAAGCTTTACTCATGGAGTCTAAGCGCAAGGCCGTACGCATATGGCGCTGAGGGTTCATACCGTTTGGCTGGCCATTGCATAGTCATGGCTATCATGGTTCATGCCGTTACACGCTGACGGTCACAAGGACGGTTTTCTGACGACCGGGTCGCTGACACCGGTCATGACGCGACGCAAGCGCTGACGGTCGTGACACACCTCTAAATCAAATCTGAAGAGCCAGGCTCTTCGCTGCTTCATACATCATGCCATAATTACTGCTGGTACTGGATTACCAGCCCCTTATTTGGTTTTTTGAGGGATTTTAATGAGCCGTTGAGCAGTTTTGCGTTGAGTCTTTTTATTTTGGAGCCGCTTTGTGCCATTTTGAGCTTTTGAGAAATTTTACCCTTGCTCATGGGTTATAAATACTAGAGGAGAGGCACACCTTTCCCCTTTCCTCTTCTGAGTGAGGGTCCTTTGAGGCGATCAAGAGGGCGATCAGAGCGATCGTGGAGGCGATCATGCACCGACGTCGGTTCACACCGGATCTTCCAACTGTCGTTGAGGCGATCAAGGCCCATGAGGTGGATCCGCTTCAGTCCGGCGACATCCCGTTTGATCGTCTTAATAGCTTATCCAGACGTCAGGATTCCTAAGGCGATCGTCCCGCTTGATCGTTCGTTGAGGCGATCAAGGCTACCGCATGCCGTGGATTTTTCCTTCGTCCGGCATCGGTCCTGGATCGTCTGTTGAGGCGATCAAGGCCCTCAGACGTCTATTCCGGTTCCGCCCCGGCATCGTCCCGATCGTCGTTAGGATCAACCCACTTGACGTCAATCGGTTCCGCCCGTCGGCGATCGTCTTTGGATCTAGATCAAGGCATCTCAGACGTCAATTCCGGCTTCCGCCTCGTCCGGCGATCGTCCCGTTGATCGTCTGTTAGAGGCGATGGCCCACGACACGTCGATTCCGGCTTTCCTACCGTCCGGTTTCGGTCTCGCCGGATCGTCTCGTTAGAGGCGATCAAGGCACCAGACGTCATGCCCGTTTCCGATCGTCCGGCGATCGTGGATCGTCTTGGCGATGGCCCACGACACGTCGGGTTCCGAGATCGTCCGGCTTATCGTCCGTGGATCGTCGCTAAGAGCGAAAGGCCCACGACATTGGTTACGTCCGCATCGCCCCGCTCGACCTTAGGGCTGCAAGGCCCACGCGATGGTTCGCTTTACCGTTCGCCCGGCGATCGCCCCGTCGGATCGTCCGGATTGAGCAATGGCGGTCAAGGCCGACGGTATGCGCACGGCGATGGCGGGCCGACGGATCACCTATCCGATTGTTCGAGTGTGAACGACGTTAACCTCATGGGAGAATCAATTGCTGGCGATCTTCATTGTTTTGCATCGCGACGTTAACCTGTATGAATTAACTGGATAGACCCGCCCGGCGTTATTTGTGAGACCCGACATTAACCTGTATGGAATTAATAGGATTTTGACCTATCCGAGTTGCTGTGAGTTACGACGTTAACCTGTGGATTGTACAAAGTTTTGACCTTTCTAGTTATTGCCTAAATATTATTCGCCGACGCTAACTGTATGGAGCCGTGGACCAGACCTGACCTTTCCCGAGTTGTTTGTCGAAGTTCACGACATTAACCCGTATTTAAGAAGCATGGAAGTCCATGCGACCTTTTGACCTTTCCGGTTATTAGTCGAGTTTTACTCGACGCGTTAATGCAAGAGGCCGCGAAGTCACAGACGTTACTATCCTTATGAAGTTTTATCGACGTTAACCCGTATGGAAGAGTCAACAATCATTTTCCGACGGCTGACGGCGACGGCTACGGATGATAGCACAATGGCGATGACCGGCTAAGATTGCCGGCGATAATGGCAGCTGAGATGACGAATTTACAATGATGACCGGCTAAGATTGTCGATAAGCATAAAACTGGCCGAAGAAGGCGTGATATAGTATTAAATGGTGGTACAGAACCGGTAATATTTGTCGACGGTATATCGACGTCGAATCGCGGATGACCAATAATGGTGATGATCGAGATGAATGGTGGCATTGACCGACGATGGTATGGTGACCGGCGCGACGATGAGATTTTGACCCATCCAGGTTGTTCCGTGTTATCCATGACATTAACCCGAAGTGGTACAAAGTTTTGACCTTCGGTTGTTGTCGAGCTTACGACAACATTAACCCAGATGTTAAACGTTGATTTATCTTGTTTGTCGAGTTTTACTCGACGCTAACCCGCATTTGGAGGTCGAATATTTCAAAACTTGAAAACCATCGATCGCTTTTCATCGAATTCGACTTCGAGATAGCTTTGCCCAGGTATGTCAGAGTCAATTGATTCTTTTCCAATTAACGTATATCTTTGTTGAATTTCGATTTCATGGACCGTTGGCCTGCGGTCTCGGGAGTGCTTTTATGTCTCTCTAGATTATCCAAATTGTTTGCGATGTGCATTAATTTCATCGTGAAGATTCTTCCACACGAACTAAGTCGATATGCACCGGTCCCCATGAGTGATGAGTAAAAGGCCCCTGACAGCTCCAAGAAAACTCCTCTAATAGTTGAGTTTACTGTATTTGGCGAAGCTCTAGAACCTAAGTATTCTTTTGTGATTCCCCTGCTCGCCACAGGAAGATGGGAGGAATCTTTAATGATTCTCCGATTTGCAATGAACTGCTCCACAAAGAATCGGAGTTCGTTAAAGGTATGGATGGATCCCTTGAAGAGAGTGAACCAAGTGCTAGCTTTGAGGGTATCAGAAAGACGACAGCAAAGCGTGTTTGGATATGCATAATAAGAATGGTCGATGTGTTCGTGGGTGTTGTCCCATCATGAATCAATGCTCTAAGCTTGAAACTACAATGGATGAAGAATTGTTGTGATGACTCATAACCGCGGGGTGAAGATGATTGCTTGAAGGTGAAATTCATCTGCATTAAGCATCGGCGAATGTCGTCGGCGATTAACAAGATGAGCATGTGTGAAGCTATCAACAACGACCGATTGGATTTAACCGCGACGCTATGGATGAGTAACCAAGTCGGAGATCTGATCTCCATGGAGGAACCCGGTTTCGGAGGATTAGCATTTTGACTCCTCCCGCAACGACCGATCTGGGGAGATATGTTGTCGTAGTATTTAGTTGTAATCCTGCAAAAGCCGGATCATTTTATTTTGAGACTCTATTCGACCTGGACACGATCTTCCAAAGAGATTCTCATTCCGCCCTCACCTTGGCCCTTGGTTCGGGGATGGGTTTGAGAATGACTGAGTTGGAGTGGGAGACTTGAACGAGTGTCAGGCTAGGCCATAACGTAGATGTTAAAAAATTATATGAGGGTTTTACTTCCACACGCCAAACTGTCAGGTGGAAAACCTAGAGTGAAAGTTTATTTTTAAATTGTCAAGTAAAGCTAATGCGTAATTAAAGAAATAAGAGACACTTAATTTTAACGTAAAACCTCAAAAGAGGAAAACCACTCAAATTTAAAAAAGATTCCACCATGATCCTTTTGAGTACAAAATCTTATATATTCTGAATGCATAGAGGAATAACAACCTGTAACAACGATCGCTTTATAATACTGGGATACTAATGCCTAAGATAATTAACGACTCATACGGCGTAGGCGATTCTTTGATCTTGCTTTTTTTCTTCCTCCTACTTCAATTTTCCTCTTCTTCCTCGATTGACTTCCTTTCTTCCTGCTCAGATTGACTACGGGATCGGGATACAAGATGAAACAATGGCCCTCTTCACTGTTTTCAGCCTCTTCACTTGTCTTCACTTTTTAGCATTTATGGAGAGGAAATTTATATTTGAGGAGGGTATTCTAAGAACCAAGTACCGCCACTCCCCTCGACGGACGGCTTAATGACTCTTCATCATTTGATGTATTTTGAGCATTTGGATGCCAAATGAAGAATTATGAGATCAGCTCATTAGATCATCTGACCGATCCATAAACACCCACATTGAGAGCTTTTGGGATTTAATTGATGTCCTAAGATTCTAATGATATTTTAAGTCTGATTGTTTGTAAAATCATATCGCCAACATCAAGATTGGTACAGATTGAGCCATATGCTCTCATAAAAGTAAGATGCTATATATATTATGAAAAGATCTTCTAAAAAATAACATCAGGGTTTTGATGTTCGATATTTGAAATGGTTATTAGTTTATCGAAGGGCATTTAATGATCAACCTGCACATTAGGTTATTTTATCATAGACTAAATTCAAACTAAATAATTTTACCCAACAATCAATAAAAGAGAAAGATAAGACTAAGTTAAGTGTTGTAGAGATGATGATACTCCTTGAGATAAAATGTTGTAGTAAAAGATAAAGATTAGAATGCTTAGATGGTTGCCACATAAATGACTTAAGTAGATGCAGATTTGTAAGAATAAAATTAAAAGACTTGGTTAAGATGTATAAAAATGACCCAAGATACAACAACAACAACAACAAGCCTTAATCCCACTAGTGGGGTACATGAATCCTTCGCTCCATCAGGTCCTATTATGTGTCAAATTCTCATTTAATTCAAGTATACTAAGATCATTTTTATACATCTTAACCAAGTCTTTTAGTCTACCTCTACCTTTCTTAACATAAGGCAAATCTAATGCATCTACTCTCCTAATCGGTCATCTGGACTACGCTTTATGTGGCCAAACCATCTGCGACTCTCCCTAATCTTATCTACCACCTGAGCTACTCCAACTTTTTTCCTAACATACTCATTTTGCATTCTATCTCTAAGGGTAAAGCCACTCATCCACCTGAGCATCCTCATCTCTGTAACTTAACTTAGTCTTATGCTTTCTTTATCGCCAACATTCACATATAAGTCATCAGGTCTTACCACCATCTTATAAAATTTTCCTTAAGTTTAAGTGGAACTTTTCTATCACATAATAAAGCCGATGCATTCCTCCACTTCAACCATCCAACTTGAATTCTACTAATAACATCTCCATCTATTTCACCATCATTTTGAATAATAGAGCCTAAATATATCAATCGCCACTCTTATTAATGACTTGATCACCTAAAGTCACAACACTATCACTAAAACTTCTACAACTAAAATTACACTCCATATATTCGCTTTAGATCTACTTAAACGAAAACCTTTAGACTCTAAAGTTGACCTCCATAATTCAAGAGTTGGACTCCTCTAGTCTTATCAACAAGAAGAATGTCATCAAAAAGCATACACCAAGGTACATCTTCTTGTAAATGCCTCGTAAGAACATCCATAACTAAAGTAAAAAGATAAGGGCTTAATGTTGATCCTCGATGTAATCCAACCTAAATAGAAAATATTTTGTCAATCCTCCTTGTGTTTGGACACAAGTAACAACTCTAGTATACATATCCTTAATGACTTGAATATAACCAATATTAACTTCTTTCTCGTCTAGAACTCTCCAAAGAACATCTCTTCGAGACTTTATCATAAGCTTTCTCTAAATCAATAAATATCATATGTAGATCCTTCTTATTTTCTATGCTTCTCCATCAAACCTCTTAACAAATGTATAGCATCCATAGTAGATCTACCCGGTATGAAACCAAACCGACAGAGAAACTTCAGATCATATCTTAACCTATGCTCAATTACTCTCTCCCATAATTTTAATGTATGGTACATTAACTTAATTTCTATATAATTTGCACACTCTTGTGCATCACCTTATTCTTAAATATAGAACCAACAAACTCTTTCTCCACTCATCCGATCTTTTAGTCTTTAAAATAACATTAAAAAAGATTTGTAAGCCAAGAAATTCCTCGATCTCCTAAACATTTCCACACTTCTATTGGAATATTATCCTCCACTGTTTTTTCCACATTTCATTTTCTTTAAAGCTTCACTAACTTCGTGATTTACTAATAATGATAAAATGAAATTTCTATTTTATTTAGTATTAAGGTTGCTAAAATCAATCGATTTCGATCCTTCATTGAAAAGTTTATTAAAAAATACTCATCCACCTATTTTCAATATCTTTTCTAAGAAAAGACTTTATTATCTCATCCTTAATACCCTCACTTTAACTATGTCTTTTACTTCTCCTATCTCTTTTGGCTAACTTATACATACATCTTTCACCTTCTTTGATCTAATCTATTGTATAAATCACTAAAAGCTAAATTTTTACATCATATATCGCTTTCTTAGAATCTCTACATTTATTTATATATTTTCCAATTCTTCGAAGTTATTACATCTAAACCAAGTTTTATAACAACGCTTCTTATTTCTTATCTTTTCGCAGACACTTACTCCACCACCAACTATTCTTAAAAGAAGCTTTTTTTGATTCTCCAAGCACATCTTTAAGAACTGCTTAATTTCACTTGATATTTTTTCCACATAACGTTAAATTTATGAACATCCCAAATTCTAATTGTAGGCTCTTAAAATATTTTATTTATGTGTTCTTAAGTGTCCCCATCTAATCCTGGACAATAATTTAGTTTATTTTTCTCTTACAACCTTTCATCTTAAAATCTAAAACTAATAATCGCCGATTTAAAATTTCACTGAATGACCTTACAATCTTACAATCTAAACGATCTATTTTTCTTATCAAAAATAATCAATCAGTTTTACTAGATCCATTTTATAAGTAATAATATGTTCATCTCTTTTCTTAAATAAAGATAAGAACTACAAAATCATGTCAAAATCTAATATACCCTACCTTCTTCATTAGTCCAAATTCATAACCACCATGAATACTTTTAAAATCTTCTACCACTCTACCAACATGTCCATTTAAATCTCTCCCAATAAATACTTTTTCTTCAAGAGGTGTATTAATCTCTAATTCATTCCAAAATTTTTCTTTTGCTTACCTCCAAACCTACTGAGGAGCATGTACACTTATAACATTGATAATCTTAAGATCAACAATAATCTTTAAAGTATAATTCTATCTCCACATCTATTAATACTTATAACATTATCCTTCAAACTTTTATCTATAATCACACCTACACCATTTCGACTTTTACCAATACCAAAGTTTAAAACCTAAACTATCAATCTCCTGGCCTTCACCAACCCATTTAGTTTCTTGAACACATAAAATATTTATCTTTCTATGAACCATAATATCTATTAATTCCATTAATTTACCTGTAAGAGTATCTATATTCCAAGATCCTAACCTAATTCTAGTTGATGGGCACAATGACCTTAGTATACTTGAATTAAATGAGAATTTGACTCATAATAAGACACAATGGAGATGAAGAATTCATCTAGTCGATCCCATTTAGTGGGATAAAGTTTGTTGTTGTTGTTGTCTAATGACACCATTTTTTTTTTGAAGTATGTAATGTCTATAGCTTGCATAGATCTTGGGATACATGCGATTGATTATTCAACTTCTTTGTCTTTGCTTCCATGCAGCTACCTTTATAGTTGATGGGGCCTAATTTAGTTCTAGATAATGTTTCTTCTCTTGCAAATGTGGCCAATAAGTTAAAATATTTGGATTATATTTTAAGGCTTTTATACCATAATCTTGACTTGGACTTTAATCTTTTCATTGAGGAAAATATATGGTATTACGATACTAGTTTTATTTTGGATTATATTGATGGTTTCATTGTTTATCAAAACTAAGTTTATAATTGAACAGGCAAGGATGTTTTAGTTAAAGCAAAAAACAGGCACAGGAAAGAGTGCAGCTTTTCTGGTACTTTATCCATACTTTATAATGGTTTAAATTTAGTTTGCCTTTCGTGAACCCTTTAAAATTCAGTATATTGATAAACAGCTTCCTGCAATTGAAGCAGTTGTGAGAGCTTCAAGCACAAACTCAACCAACCGTGTGCCTCCAATACTTGTTCTCATTATCTCCCCAACAAGAGAGCTCGCAATTCAGCTTGCTGCTGAGGCAAATGTCCTGTTAAGATACCATGATGGAATTGGTATCCAAACGCTAATTGGCGGTACAAGATTCAAACTTGACCAGAGATGCCTTGAGGAGAATCCTTGTCAGGTATTTCTCATTTTCTATTCACTTAGCTTGATTCATATTCTTTTAATTGATTTTGTACAGTCAATCATCAACATTAATCCTACTACATTTCTGTTGTGTTCTTCGTTTATATGATAACTCCCATTTGCTTGAATGTCCTTCCACTTAATCAATACAAGATTCTTGATATCTCTAAATGTAGTTAATTTGCATCATTACATTTCTAATGAAACATCTTTGCAGATTATAGTTGCAACTCCTGGTAGGCTGTTGGATCATATTGAGCACAAATCTGGATTCTCTGTCTGCACTGATGGGTTTAAAAGTTGTTTTCAGTCACAATTCCTAAAGAAGTAATAAATGCTTAATTTTCAAATTCCAATTCTTTTAATTTTTTGTAAATACAAAGACATCACTCTCAATGTTCAATACTTTTTTGAATTGAAGGTGCCGCATTTCTCAACTTATCTTGAAACGGGATCACATCTTTGTTGATACTGTGGGTTTGGGGCATATTGAAACTCATGACAAGGTTTTAGTTTTAATCCCTACCTTCTATGGTTTGTTTGATCACCTTTTTAATGCATTTGATAATTTCTGATAAAGTCATTGAGCAAACATCATGTGTATTACTAAAAACATGAATTTTTCAACTTGTTGCTTTGATGTTTTAATAAATTATTATTTTAAGACATGCACTATGTTCAATATTACTTCATGTGCAAACATGATAAGTGATATAAAAATTATATCTTCTGAACCTGACAATCATATTATTGGGTACTGATTCTTTTGAACCATGTATATGCTAATTTTTTTTTTAATTATATTACATTTGACGTACACCCTTCCAGTAGTCATGCAAGGTGTGCTTCCATGCTTTTTAATTGCGTTTTTTATGGATTAGTTTACTAGGACTGCTTGACTTCCCATTTTTAAACTTTTCCGTGGTTGAAATTCATGCAGATTCATATTAAACTCCATGCACATGTTTTAAGGCTACAATGATGACATTTGTGTTGATAAACTTCTTTCAATCATTTGTTATGTTGATGTTGTTGAACGTTCATGATGTCAATGATCCTTGAATTGTTCTTGTGAGGTTACGGAAGTGAACTTCCTCATGTTGCCCGTTGTTGGTCCTTTCATCATCGTATAGTAAATACACCTTTTATAATGCAAAATGCTAATTTTTTACATCGAACTTATGCTTATCTCATAGTTTCTAAATATCTGGAAAGTAGCATATTAAGTAACATTAGGTATTATATTAGACTTAGGGATTTAGATTTTAAAGGATAAACCCTTTCTAGCATACAACTTCCGTGCATTATGTTTACTAGTGTGAAAAACTTTTTTATAGCATCTAAGTTTCGTAATTGATTGTTTGGAGAACTTCTCTAACTATAGCACACACAACAAGAGTTATGCAGAGGTCTCATTTAACATATTATCCTTGTCAACATTTGTACAATGGACAATCATGATGATGATTTATTCCTTTTGGTGTAATTTTCTTCTCAATGGCTTCTTTGAATTGCAATTTCAAGTTAATTTTTGTGAATCTACAATATAAATGATAATTAGTTAAACAAATCATTTTTATAATTATTATTGAGAAGGATGGTTAATGAGTGAGTTTGTATTCAATAAGTATCTTATTTGAGGAGAGGATGGGAAATGAGGTGAATAAATAAATTCCCTATTCATGTATTTAATTTCCATGTTTTTTTTTGGGATTCAAGCAAGCTCTAATTGCTCGATTATGACTAAGGATCCTATCATTGATGTTTTTGTTAAGAGCAACATTGATCCTATGAATTTGGTACAATAAATGGGGGTAAGATTATATTTTTTTGAATTTTGTCGTTGAGTGAAAGATGTTTTACAAATTTTTGAGAACTAAGATCTTTAATTGAATGGCGATGATGAATATAGTTTTCCTATTGGTACTTTTGAAAGTGACAAAGCTAATGTTGCAAGTTAATTTTTTTTCTATTGCCATTATGCTAGGATGCATGTACATAGATACGAGGATATGTATACAACACAACACAGGTTGTGAGTCATATTTATTATTGAAAATATAGGACATAGACAATGGTATTACTATTTTTATATTTAAAAAAATTAAAATAATGCATATAAATTAATTAAATAAAATATTAAAATTAATAAATGATAAGTTTTTTAACTCTTAACATATGTATATCAATAAAGAAATGATGAGTTGTGCTCATTGTGTGCTGAGGAAATATAAAGAATGAATAATAAAGATTTATATTTAATTTATTTTTATAATATTTTAATTCAATTATTTAAGACATGCATGATGGACATGTGTTTGTTTTATTTTTAATGTTATTTTAATCATATATATTTTTTCCATATTTGATATGCGTCAAAGGCATATTGGATAAATGTCCTCGTTTTACACGTGTTGGATATTACATAACAAGTATCTATCCATATTTTCAAATATATAATATGATGCAAAAAATGTCATCTAGGAGAAATCAATATATTTAAAAGGCTATATTAATGTCTACTTGTAAGGCATTTATAATGTTTTACATTTGTTTTTGCAACTTTCTTGAAAACTTCAATGTGCCAATTAAATCAATCGTGGATGTATTTTTACATTTTACAGTTGTTATATGCTAAGGCTTAAAAGACAAATTTGAGAACTGAGGTGTTATATTATAGTAAGATGATGTGTAAGCCTCAAAACTGATTGAGGCATAAGCCTAAAAAAAATTATATGATTAAAAATCAATGAAATTAATAAACATTTAAAAAAAAACAAAAAACTAAGAAAAGTAAAACTAAGATGATCAAAAAATAGTCGAAAGCAATTAAAATGAAAGAAGAAGTATTCATTAAAAAAACCTAAAAAATATATTAAGAACATAAAAAAGGTAAAAAGTAGTATATTAAAAAAATAAAAAAAATGTTTAAAAAGGAAATAAAATAATAAAGAAAACTAAATTAAGAAAAATGACAATAAAATATTTTAAAAATTAGAAAAATAGGTAAATAGAATATAAATAAAATACTTGAAAAGAAATTAATTTATTTTTTTCAAAGAAAAGAGGAAAACTTACTTTCTCGGTCAAATGCACGTAGAACCCCCATTGCCCTCTATCATATGCAATCTACTCATAATTATACCACATAGTCTTAGATCTCACCTAATCACTCTAAAATAGTTGTAACCTCCTTGCTCACAAGCTTATAGCCTTCCCCTTTGCCATTGTGCTTCCTATCATTTGCTCATTTGTTAAACCACAATCTTTTCTCTCCCTCAACTCTTACACTTTTAATGTAAAATTTTAAACCGAGATATAAGTTATATTAAGTCCGGATGCAAAAGTGGAGGGTTATGAGTAGTAGTTAAACCAAAACTTGTCGAAATAATCATGACTATATAAATTATATTAAGTATATCATGTAAAGTTTTTATTTATTTATTATTTATTTATATTAACATGAAATGTCACAGCCTTATGTTAAGAAAGGTAGAGGTAGACCTAAAAAGACTTAGTTAAAATCTATAAAAAATGATCTTAGTTTATTAGAACTAAATGAGAATTTGACACATAATAGGACACAATTTAGAAGGAGGATTCATGTAGTTGACCTCACATAGTGGGATAAAGGCTTGTTGTTGTTGTTATTGTTGTAACATGAGTTGTCACCTCAAAATTCTTAAGGCATAAAGTCTCGAGATGTAAGTTTAAAAAAAAAATGCAAGCCTTGGACCATAAAGGAGTAAGCCTTGAGGTGAATTTTGGGCACTTCATAATGAGGCATGCCTTAAGGGTTGTTGCTTGAATACTTTTGTAAACCATGCTATCTACCAATTGGTTATGGGTCCTTATCCTTATTTGATTAGAGCATTGTCAATGCTGAAATATCTTCATTTATTTCATTGACAATGTTGACACTTAATAAGACACAATGGAGAAGGAGGATTCATGTAGCTGACCCCACAGTGGGATAAAGGCTTGTTATTGTTTTTGTAACATGAGTTGTCACCTCAAAATTCTTAAGGCATAAAGTCTTGAGATGTAAGTTTAAAAAAAATGCAAGCCTTGGACCGTAAAGGAGTAAACCTCGAGGTAAATTTTGGGCACTTCATGATGAGGCACGCCTTAAGGCTTGTTGCTTGAATACTTTTATAAACCATGCTATCTACCAATTGGTTATGGGTGCTTATCCTTATTTGATTAGAGCATTGTCAATACTGAAATATCTTCATTTATTTCATTGACAGTGTTGTTTTTTATTAACCTTGCAATTTCCATGTTAATTTTAGTGTTGATTCACCTGATACAATTTCTTAAATTATAGGTTGTGCAGTCATACATTGTTGCACCACATGAGCTGCATTTTCATCTGGTTTATCAACTAATGAATGAGCACACCATGAAAGTGCCTGATTACAAGGTAAGCGAATTTAATTTCTAAATGCAAGCAACGGAAGTTAAGGATTTTAAGTTCCCCTGATGTTTTGTTTTTGGTGCTTTTAGGTAATTGTATTTTGCACAACTGCTATGGTAACTGCATTCATGTATGTGCTACTCGAGACTTGAAGATGAATGTTAGGGAGATGCATTCCAGAAAGCCTCAACTGTATCGAACTCAGTATTTCTGATGAATTGGAATCTAAATGCCTAACTCTTGTAACATCAGATGTTTCCTCTCGCGGAATGAACTATCCTGATGTTACACTTGTGATCCAAGTAACCTTACAACTTATTTAACTGCCTAAGTTGATTTTGTTCTCCGAATATCCATCCTTGTGTATTTTTTTGTTATGGTATTGGTAAAGCTACCAAAATTTTATCATCGCATTTCTCATTTTTCTGCATAAGTGCTAACATTTGGTTTGAACTTTTATTGATTTCATGCTAATTTATTCTGTTTATTTGTTTAGTGATGTTGATTTCGTTTTATATTGATGTTACCACCAACCATATGGATCTTATCGGACTGAAATAATGAATTTGAGTATCTTTTTGATTTTCACCCCTCTGTATGCTCAAATACAAGAAATTTAAAGTTAACCAAACCCATTATGCAAGATTCAAGAGGTTGGCAAATACAGATAGCTTGAGTAGGAGGTAAATATTGATGCTCGGTGAAAGAAGAAATATGATAGGAAGTAATGGATACCAACCGATTGAATCAACTATACATTCATTTTCCATTGATTGTTGCATATTGTGTTGATTTAGTTTATACAATTATTTATTTACAAATTTTTTACCTTAGTTACATGTGTTCCTTCTAATGCCTTTCCCATTGATTTCTATCTATTGTTCTTACAAGTGAATCTTCTACTCTTGGATTCACCTGTCTTTTTTGTAAGACCTTTTCCTTGATAAATGAAACTTATATAATCTCTTTAATATATCATTTTTAGTTTTACTACACATCTATCTTAAGGTTTTATTTATGCCATAATGGATACGTGTAAAATAGCTGATCTTACCTTTTCTTTTAAGTATTTATATTTTAGTTCTCATGATCGACTCTTATTACGAAATACTCTGAGACACTTCTTTATGCTAACAATCAAGACATAATTCCAGGTTTTTCCATCCTTAATATCATAATTCATGTAAATGATAGACCCAAGGCATCAAAACTTGTTGCACTTATGTTTCACCTGATCCTAAAAGATCTTGTAATGACTTTTATTTATTTCAGTACCATTGATATTCCATGGCCCAATGACATGGAATAGTTGACGGTGAAATTGTCTTGTAGGCTTAATTTTCTTTGTTTTTTGAAATATACATTTTTTTTTGTGTGCGCGTGATGGGTTTCCATCTTTTAAGGTTTGCTATTACCTTTTGTGCCTTGTAATATAGTGGATTGTCTCATCTCAACTACTCAGATTAAATTAGAGATAATTACACAAACGTGTACATGTTTTAAATTGGAAATTGTCGTGTAGGCATAAGACTGACATTTTGTGATTTATTTAACTTTTTTTGTTTGCATTTGCAACAATAATTGCACACCTGAATATAGTACCCAGATGAATATAGGGTTTGAAACTTTTTTAGTTGTTTATCCATTGTTTTAGATGTTAACTGGCCTTCTTTTGGGTAAAACTTGCAGTTCTAAATGTTTTAATCACTGATGCTAAATAACCTAGTACATGAAATTATTTTCGAAAAATGCGTGCCATGTGATTATACTGTTTTATTCTGAGTTTAATTTGCATGATTTTTCAGTAATTAAGAACATTTATTGTTCTCAGGTTGGAATTCCGTCAGATCGTGAACAATACATACATCGCCTTGGAAGAACAGGCCGTGAGGGCAAGGATGGAAAGGCCGTCTTGTTACTTGCGCCATGGGAGGAGTATTTCACGAATGAGATAAAAGATCTCCCCATTGAGAGGTGCCAGTTGCCCGAGCTAGGTTCAGATATAAAACAACAGGTGCAAATAACTTTATAATCATTTAAATCCTTGGCACTTTTTTATAATTTTTTTATAATTAGCTTGTTATTTTTATCTACAATTTATCTTGTTTAGATCATGTATTCATGCTTTAATTATTAGTGCTTACTTATTCCTCTCTGTTAGAATCTAGTCTATGCACCATATCACAGAATGTTAAATAAGGATTATTAATGTAGATTGATATTATGCGCACCTATTTAGTTTTGATTATAAAACTATCAAAATGATTTGTTAAGCTTTTGTTACAAATATAATTTTATAACCTGTAACTACATACAAAATGCATTTCAATTGACAAAAAAACATCTACTTGATAAGAACATTTCAATTGACAGGCTTTACTTTCATTTTGATGCCTTGACTTGTTTTCTGTAGGTTGAACAATCGATTGAGAAAATTGACTTGAGCATCAAAGAAGCAGCCTATCATGCATGGCTCGGTTATTACAACTCTATTTCTGATATTGGAAGGGATAAAACCACGCTTGCTGAACTAGCAAACCGGTTTGGTCAATCAATTGGGCTGGATCGGCCCCCAGCTCTCTTCAGAAAAACAGCATTGAAGATGGGATTAAAGGGGATTCCTGGCATTAATATAAGGAAGTGAAACACAACAACAATCTCATATATATATTTTTCCCATTCTGCTTGCAAAGCTCATGATCTCAGGTCTTTCTATTTCCCAATTCCTTTATTTATAAACATTTATATACATGCTTCTCTATTTTTTCTATGATTTTTGTTCATGTATCTGCATTCCTTGTATAGGAGTACACTGACATATGGTGTGTCACTTCTTATTAAAATTCATATGTTAGCATATTATTATTATTATTATTATTATATATTATAAATAAGTAGAGTCAATCTGGAGTCACCAATGTCCTGAGCTCTAGTTTTAAGTAGTTTGAGTTTGAATTTGAACTAAACTAAATGAGTTCCTGGTTCATCTTATTGAAGAAAGAAGATGAATGTGAATCTGATGAGTTTCAATAATAGAAACATGGTAATAATGAGAAATTATGCGACATAGAAGAGAGAGAGAGAGGAAGAGGAATTAAGATTTATTACCTGTTTTTTTTTTTTTTAGTTATCTTAGTGATTAAACAGTTGAATTCTAATTTTTTTTTTATTACTTTGTATGTTAGTGCTTTTTACCACCTACTGAAGTGAGTATGAAGCAGCTCGATGGCTGGCTTGGTTCAGTGATTACTCATGTCTATTTGTCATTCTCAAATTCTGTGGTAGCTTTTCTTGTCAAGGTTATTTTTTACAATATTACTATTTTAATCTTTATTAACAGTATCCAGCCGTAAGGAGACATCTGAGCAGAGTGGATGAGTGGATCCCTCTTCTAGAAAAAGCTAGCGGAGAGTTTTTATGAGTTTTGGCGGGTTATTTCCTTCATATGCATGATGGTGCAAAAAATAGCCATAAAACATGCAAATGATTTCTACTTTTTTTTTTTGTTTCTTAAAATAGATCTGGTCTGTTAATAACTGAACAAACGCTTATTTTTGTGTGGTGTAACCTATGTAAATATAATTGTCATCTACTAAAATGCCACTTTATTATTTAGTGTTAGCTATACATTTTCAGTCTTCAGCCTTTATATATATATATATATATATATATTCTACGATGTCACGCCACAGCTGAACTTAACACAGGCACCGAGTAATGATATATGAATAATTAATCTTGTTGCAGTGCATTAGGTTGCAACGGTATGCTTAACGAAGGCTTCTGGGCGCTTTTTATTGTTACTATGCTTGGATTTAAGCCCAAAATTTGTTAATTATATCCCCCATACTGCGTAATTTTAATTTATAACTCTTGTTCATGTCGCTAATTCATTTGATGGAAGTGTTTTCTATCAGTTCTATTAAATGCTTCACATTTTTTTTTTTTAATTTGTTATTGAGCTTCATGTTTATTTCTTTGAATTCACTGATCGATGTGTTAGGACATGTTTCATATTGAACTTGATAAATTTGTGTGGATGAGTCAAGATTTAAATAATTTTTTAAATTAGTAATCATTTTTTACTTTATTATCTGAAATAAAATATATTTAATAGTAATGATATTTAAAATATTTAATCTAGAGTTTTTTTAAAAATAATATTATTTATTTTTTAAATTAAATAATATAAAACTTTTAAAAATAAAATTGATCTCCCCACCCCACCCCCCTTTACTACCTTCAAGAATGACAACATATTTATAATAGACCTAAGACGATGCGCTTACCAAGTTTTCCACCCACGTGCCTTCGATGTGAAATGTTTGTGGGGTTCTTGACAGACATTCTATAATTTTTTGGCAACTCCACGTAGAGTGGAAAGAAAAATGAATTTTTAGTTGTTGATTGAAATAATTATAGGGATTTATGTCACCACGAAGCGCCCGAATTTAGAATATACTAAAATCAGTGAAATTTAGATGCAATCCTACCATGCAAAATATCAGGCATGTTATTTTATGATCAATGGAATAACAAAAAAAGGTAGAGATATAATATGTTTGAATCACATTATAGTAAAAATACATTTTAATTTAAACGGATAGACATCTAATCATTATAGATAGCCAATTAATCTAAAACATGATAAGCAGAGTGATGAAAACTGATGTGGTTGCAAATACGTATATAGACAATAACAACAACAAGCCTTAATCTCATTAGTCGCTACACGAATCTTTCGTCATCGTGTCCTAACATATATATGAGAGAGAGAAAATATTCTCTTAAAATGTGTATATACATCTATGAACCACTTAACAACCTGATGCCCAAATAAATAGATCAGTGGTCTAACTCGGGTGTTTGAGAGGAGGCCATCCTCAAAGGCACAAGAAGATAAATATTGTAAAAATTTATTCTTAACCTATATTATCTGGAGGACAGCAAAACCTCACTTTCTCTACTTGAAACGTGTGTTGCATTGTGTGATATGACGTGAAAAATAAAAAAGAAAAAGGTAGGCTGAACAGTTCAACGGCATCGGAGCTCTACAATGTGAGCACTTCCTTTCACTAGCTGTACAAATGTCTCTAAACTAGCTGTACAGTTTTCAAAATTTTGATAACAAAAATGTTTTTTTCTTCTCATTTATAACCTGGTCTAGTAATGTTGATCATATCGCCAATGTACCTTCAACAAATTCTTCATCCTCCGAATCAGAAGAGTTGAGAGATTTAGTCTTGGACATGACCCTCGAAAATCCATAGCCTAGGGATCCCCCTCTTGCCTCACAAAACTGCAGAAGACACTGATTAGTAATCTATGAACAGTTCATTGATTCATTGGCAAAATAGTTCAGCCTCGCAGAAAATATAATAAAAGAAAGGGGAATTTATGCACATACCACCCAATACACGTCTATTTATATATCTCACACCTAAATCTCATTTTTATTTTTCTGAAGTTATTTTAAAGAGGTAAGTATATCCTATGTTAGTTCCCATCATGTTCAATTCATCCTTCTCATGCAATCCTCTCTAGCCTTCGCCGGCGCATGCCTTGGAGCATTTGCAATCTACTTGCCCCCTTGTCACTCGATAACCGTACGCGAGTTGGTGAAGGTGAAAACTAGCTATGGTTTTTCTTCTCCTATAAGTTAGTTTCATCTCCTTTCGCAATCTACTACTTTTTGTTTGGGGACTACACAATAGAGCTAGTGGAGTCAACAACTAGTTAGGGTTTTTCTTACACCATCGTCATCATCATTTTCTACTTTAGTACTATAAGTACGAGAGTCAATTTCTTTAATTTTCATCGCTATAGCTTCATATACAGAGGAATGCCTAAAAAAATGACAAAGAGGTCATGCACTGCTTGCCTAATTTCTTAGTCGATTCATTTAATTACAATCTGATCTTTTAGATTTTTCAATCTGCACATTAATTTCTGCACCCGAAGATTGACAAATCTATGCTTGATAAGTAATGCTGAGGGCGGAGTGGTTTTGATCCTATGGGATTAGATCTATCCATGTTGCGACCATACGAGTAAGAATTCGAGTGGGATAGATGACTTTGAATTAGATTGATGGCGGTGATTTAAGGAAGATCTAAAGATGAGGGAGGGACGAACAAAGCATGACAAGAGTTAACATAGCGGTACATTTAAGCCTTTAAAATAGTATTAGGTGCTTAGTAAATAAGAGTTTTTAGGTGTGAGAAATGTAAATAGAGGTGTCACCGTAGCATCTATGTAAATCTCCCTTGAACAAATCATGCTTTATAGAAATTGAACTGAACAAAAATTGTGTAAAGACATCTAATTGAAATTTGATCAAGATGCATTTGCTTCGAGACAACCACAACATATGGATAATCAATCAACTTCTATCTTGTGCTCATCTCAAAGTCAGTATTAAGAATTTTATATCCCTTTTTGACCAAATTATGATCAAACTATTCTCACAAAATTTTTCCCAATTCAATCTTCAATGAACATATCAACAGCGAGAACAAAAAAATACAGTGAACTATGCCTAATACAAGCTAGTGAGGAACATGAAACCTATTCTCACATACCTCAGTGAGCTCAGATAAGTGACGGGTTCTGAATTCGTTAATAGCTGCTGCAATCTCGGAAGTCGGTAGCTTAGCCTGCACGGAAAACAAGAACAAAAGGTAATGATGATACAAGCCAAACGAAGCTAAGAAGAGCTAAAAGAAATTCGATTACAGCAATTTTCAACTACTAAACCTGAGCAAGAACAGCAGCTGCTAGCTGGAGACTTGGTTCCAAGGTCTCAGGAACAACCTTAAGACGTTCCAGGTATTTAAATTTTGTCAGCAATATGATAAATAAAAATGGGTAAACTTCTCATTCATCTTTAACTCAAAATTACAAGGTTTGTCAGAAAAATGATGATACTCTTAGAGATTATTTGGGATCAATTGTATTTTACATTTTTTATTTTTATTTTTAAGTTATTTTTAAAAATATATTTGTTTGGCATGCTTTTTAAGTGTTTTATTTTTTGTTTTTAAAAATAAATAATATTATTTTAAAAATATTCAAAATAATTTTTAGATGCTTTGAATGTTTTTAAAAACAACTAATGCCACCAAATATGATTTATTTTAAAACAAAATAACAAAAACAAAAAACATAAAACAAAATAAAAATTGATCCCAAAGGCCCCTTAGATTTGATAAAGAATTTAGTAAATCTAATGTTGTGACTTACCGCCGTCGCTCCTGCCTTCTCCAGGTTAATGCCATGATCAACATCATGGGCTCGAACAAACGTCTTCACATTGGGAAAATATTTGCTAAGAGCCCACACAGTTCTATAGTTTGCACCAGGTGTATCCAATGTTATTGCAGCAGCACAAGCTCTTTCAGCCCCAATTTTGTGCAGGACCTAATAACCATAACATTGAGAAATTGGTTTTGATCATATGATGATTCCTACATTAATGGAAATTACACTTAATATCAGAAATACTTGACTAACCTCTCGGCTCCCTGCATCTCCAAAATATACAGGAAGGTCAAGAGCACGCCCTACTGCAACCCGATCACTAAAAAACATCACAATAAGTTAGCCATCTGCTTTTGTAAGTTTTATTAAGACTTTGTTTCATGCAGCTATAGTTTGTGGGAATTTTCTATATCAGACAGCTAATTGGCAGGTTCTGTTTAACTTTCGGTGGGGCTTCTCTAAATTCCATACGGTTACGAAGTGATTTTTTATGAAGACATTGCAGAACCTTTCCGCTAGTGTAAGTGAGCTAAATCAACCCTAAACATAAAAATTGGATATTGTTCATCCTACTTTAAAATGTGAACAGATTAAATTGCTATAGACAGAAGAAAGGAAGTGACTATACCATACAAAAGTTTAAAACATGTAAATCTTGAAGCAGATTTTTTTTTCTTTTTTTCTATTGACAGAACATTCAAAGATGAGTTACTATGGGAACCTTTTCTCATATAAGTGAATAATTTATTGAAGCAACCTGTTACATTTGCTTACGGGACAATATCCTATCTTGGCAACGCCCCTCAGCAAGTCAGCCACCTATTTAACAAAAGACAATCTGGGAAAACAAAATTTCCCCAAGAATTTAAAGTCATAGCTCAATGTTATTAGAATTGAAAATTTGAGTATTCCGTGATCAACTAAAATGAGCTATCAAACTAGGTGCAATTAGAATAGATAAGTTTGACAAAACACATAAAAGCTGTAACATGATAATTAAAGACAGCTACCGTGGACAAATAAAAGCGCCAACAACAAGTCTTTATTCCACTGTGGGGGTCAGCTACATGTATCTTTTTTTTTTCAAGTGTTGTATTGTCATATTGTCATTAAATCCTACTAAATTAAAATCATTTTTTATACTTCTTAACTTAGTCTTGTTAGGTCTACCTCTAAGTTTATTAACATAGACCGAATCAAATACATGTACTCTCTTAACTGGGTCATCGAATGGAGTGTGTTTTATGTGGTCAAACATCTAAAGCGACTATCTATAATCGTATTTGCCACTAGAGCTACTCCAACCATATCACGTATATATTCATTTCTCATTTTATCACTAAGTGTAAAGCCATCATATTCTCATCTCTGCAACACTTAATTTTATGCTTCTTTATCCAACATTCTCGCACCATAAAACATTGCAAATCTCACCACAATCTCATAAAATTAAAGATAGCTACCGTGGAAAAATAAAAGCACCAACAACAACAAGCCTTTATTCTAATATGGGGGTCAACTACATGGATATTTCTTTTTCAATGTGTCATATTGCCATATTGTCATTTAATCCTAATAAATTTTAAGGTCATTTTTTATACTTCTTAACCAAGTCTTGTGAGGTCTACCTCTACCGTTATTAACATAGACTGAATCAAATACATGTACTCTCTCAACTAGGTCATCGGACGGGCTGTGTTTTATGTGGCCAGACCATCTAAAGTGACTATCTATAATCTTATCTACCACTAGAACTACTTCAATCATATCATTTATATATTTGTTTCTCATATTGTCACCAAGTGTAAGCCACTCATCCACCTGAGCATATCCACATCTCTGCAACACTTAATTTTATGCTTCTTTTTTACTAGCCAACATTCTGCGACATAAAGCATTGCAAGTCTCACCACAATCTTATAAAATTTACTCTTGAGTCCAAGGGTCCGTTTGGGACCACTGTCTATCCGCGGTGCGGTTTATGCCGCACCACACGGACCGTTTGGTTTCCCTTCCGCGGCTGAAATTCAGGATTTTGAGCCGCAGCTGCCGCGAAGCTGCGACTCGATCTTCCTTCCACCCACGGTCAGACGCGGCTCCTAAATTATTTCCATGCCGCTGCAAGTAATCTGGAATCTCTACCATGGAGAGCTCTGCCTACTCCTCAAAGCCCTAATGTTTCCGACCATCCCATGTCACGAGAGGGGAATGTACGAAGCTTCGGAAGCATCACAGTCTTGGGAAGAATACAAGAAAGAGAAAAAACTAAAAAGTGAATAATAAAAAAAAGTAGATTGGATTCCTGAAGCGACAATATCGTGATTTCCTGATATTGAAACCCTAGCGAACTTCTTCCTGGTCGGGATCTCCACTGTGTCTGATCTCGAAGGTGGTTGGATGCAAATCTTTAAGATGAATTGGCATGCAGTACTCCAGGATGCGCTACTTCGTTCTCGAAAATAACACCCTCAATTGCTACAAATCTATTCCTACTTCAAACAGAGAGGTGGGTCGGAGTTTCTTGGAGTTCTTTGCTTCATTTATTTCTTCTTCGTCTCCATAACTATAATCTCAATTTGAAGAAATCGTGATAAAAGTGCTTTGATTTACGTCTTTTGTAGATGTTTTGGATTTCAATTACTTTCCTATTTTTAATTAACGCTGTATTTTCTTCCTCGTTGGTCGATGGCGGGATAATCCGAATTCAAATTTGCCATCTTTGATTTTATTTTTGAATTTAAATAGCAGTACTCCCGCAATACGTACATGATGATTTTATTTCTGAATTAAAATAACAGGATCCAAGAATGGAGGGAGCTGCCTTGAGCCACCCACCAAGGCCTCTGGCCAACCAAACCGAGCCACCTCAGCTTGACACCGACCTTTCCGGCGCCCGGACGGCGGCTGACCGGGCGAAATCAAGGGATGAATTCAAGCCGTTCGATCCAAGGGAGGGGGAGATTATACCGTTTGATCCAATTGACACGCACACCCCTCGTGAGAGCTCCCAAGATGAGTTTAAATCCCCAAAGTGATTTGAGCTCTCCCCCCATTGCCAGAATCCTTCAACCCGAAACAGGGCAAGGCTTCCTCCGATCCAACTCCAGCAATACTCAACCAAACTCAAATTAATTTCACCCACACACTCCCCACACTTTGTCAAACAAGAAAGAATCGTCTCTCGAGTCCTCGACCACCGAAAACACCATTTCGATCAACGTCCGAGCGCAAAGTGACGTTCGTGGTCTACCGAGCAAACGAAGAGGATCAACGCAACTGCTGCTCAACAGGGCTTCGCCTTGTCCAGGCGAAGCTACCTCAAGCGTCGCACCGATCTTGAGCTCCGGCGAGGTAATTTTCATTAAAACTGAGAAATCTCAAATTTTTTTGGGTCTTTTCAAAGGAAATTTGTATGTCATGCGATTTTGACTATTGGATCCCTTCGAATCTTCCTTGTGAAGGTGTGAGATCATTTTCGTGGTCATTCGAGCTCGGGTGAGCTCGGATTGACCGAGCAAAGGCGGACGGTGTCCGTCTCTCGTCGCTCAGGGGACGATAGATCACGCGTCGTCCGTTCCGATCACTCGTAATTAATCCGTTAGATTTAATCTCATTTTATCCATAAGAACCGCAGGTTTAATCTCGGTCGTCCGATCTTAAGATCGGATGGCAGGAACGAAATTGCATCACCCGCCAGCCACATAGGCG
Source organism: Cymbidium sinense (assembly GCA_021442155.1). NCBI lineage: Eukaryota > Viridiplantae > Streptophyta > Magnoliopsida > Asparagales > Orchidaceae > Cymbidium > Cymbidium sinense. Next base: position 6,836,613 of record CM038219.1, read on the forward strand.
CCGAGTGGAATGGGTTTAAGTAGCCAATCTCGCGGCGCCACGTGGAAATCATATCACGTTAGCGGTCCGCGTGGCGCCAACGGAATTAAGCTTAATTAAGGCCTAATTAATGAATTTAATGGCTGAATCTTTAAAAATTCACAACAAATTGTAGAAAAATCGAAAAAATAGAAATAAATACTTGTTTTGAAGGTATTTCAAAGGGAAATTATTTAATATTAATTCCAATTAATTTTGAACAATAATTAAGACTTAATTAGGATTTAATTGCAAACTTAATTAGCTTAATTACCCCATAATTACTTGAGTAATTAATCCCAAACTTTGTGTTAGTTTAATGGGATGACCTCTACCTCCCATAATTTTCTTGAGATTTATTGCTTAGTTAATTAGGGGAATTAACCATTTAAGCCCTAATTACTCTCTTAATTAATCTAATTGATTAATTAATCTTCCAAACAATAAAAATTAATTAATTAGGAGCACTAATCACTTTTTAACAATGAATGGGCAAGGGGAATGGGATTAGGATCTTCTTAACCTCTTTTCCTAAGTTCATTTCTCTTTAAAGGGAAATTAATTAAAAATGAGATTAACTAAGAGTTTAATTAGTTAATTATGTGACTTAATTAATCAAATTGAAATCATAATCACATTAGATAATTAACAATGAAATTAAGGGTTCCTCTTTATATGTTTAATAATATAAAGACCTTTAAGAAAATTACGATTAGCCCATAAGTGTGGAAAAATCATAAAAGTACTTGATTAGGTTTTTTAATTTAATTAACTCTTAATTATGAGTCATTTGCATTAGGTCCTTGTAGGAGCATTGCAATTTTATTTTCTCACATGTTTATATCATTTGTGGCTCATAATTATGTGGTTAATCAAATTAAAGAAACATAAGTAAGGGTGATTAATTGATTTAATTAAAGAATCCAACTTAATTAATTCATAAAATCCACTTAACTACCTCTTCTTAAACAAATTAAGTTCACTAATATGGGAATGAGATTAAAACAACAAATAATTCTTCTCCTCTTTAAATTTAATCAGAATCTCAAGTCATAAATTAATAAAAAAATTTTGATTTTCTTTAAATGAATTTATTTAATGTGATTGTCCTTAAGAATTAATTTAATTAAATGAACCATATGTTTATATTTAATTTTTCCTTTCAAGCACATTAAATGTTGTATGTAATTTGAATTCATATATTCATGCTTTCAAATTCAAATAAATCAAATAAATTTCCTTTATGTAAGCTTGCATGTGTTGGCTTAATTAAATATATGTGTAGCTATTATCACTGGTAAATTCAAAACTATTTTTCAAAGTTTATAAATAAATTATAATACTTAGAGTGTTGATAGTTATGAACATACATAAGATTTGCATGTATTTATAGTTTAAGCATATTAAATAAAACTATCTTTCTTATAATTCATATATAGATTTACATAAGTTTGAATAATAATGGGTATATAATCTGAACATCCTAGGAATACGAGACTTTAGCTAGCCCCAAAGAGGTCATTTGATTACCTCACTTCCTTGGTTTAATAAAGGTACGTACTCATTTGGTTTCATTTTTATATATTTTTATATTAGAATTTGGATAAAACTTTAATTCATATGCCTAAATGATTTAATTAAAGAAAACATAATCTTTGCATGATTTTCATCCTTATTGTTGTGTATACATTCATATGTATTCAAGATAGCAAGTGTTTAGTCTGGATATCCCGGGAATACGAGACTTTAGTTAACCCTAAGGAGGTCATTTGATTACTTCACTTCCCTAATTAACAATGTCACGTACTTGCTTACATCTTTCATACATGTGTATGTGTGCTTAATTAAAAGATGAAGATCCCCTTTTGTTACTAAAAATACATACATTCATATTCACCTAAGTTGTTAGCATATGTTATATATATAAATTAATGCTCTCTTTTTCTCATTCATGTATAGATTTATATAAGTTTAGAATGTTAATAAGTATATGGTATGGACATCCCGGGAATACGAGACTTTAAGTAGCCCCAAAGAAGTCATTTGATTATCTCACTTTCCTGGTTAACAATGACACGTACTTATGTGATTCCATCCTTATGTATTTTGGTATTGAAATTTGGATAGAGCTTTAATTTATATGTTTATATAATTCAACCAAAATAAAATATAAATTCTAAACATGCACATTCATTATCATTTAAGATTGACAAAATATATTGTATGTATAGATATACTTAGGATTGAATTATATACATATTACATGTGATAGAAAGGAATGATTCAATATATATCATGTGATAGTAATTCAATTAGATTAATCTTAAGAAGCCTTTTATATTGAATAAGATCATTTAAAGTTGATCTAAATTTAGGATTAATTAAAAATTATTTAATAAGTCATTCATTAAGAATAATTAAATCAAATTAATATGCTTTATAAAGTGACTTAAGGTGGGGATGAAAGAAGACGATCCTCTTTCCTCTTTTTCTAACACTTAGATACAAAATGTAAATAAAATGAAACGAGATAGAATACAAATTAAAATTCACAAATCAATTAAACAACTTTAAATGAAACCCACCATCATGTTAATTTGAACAATTTCAAACTTAGAGAAATACAACTCTAATGCTTAGTTAAGACACACCACACAAAACCTTAACACACCTTAGAATTAAGTCACTTCTAGCTCAATGTTAGGATAGTGTATGATATGATATATGTTTTGTTTTTAATATCTTGACAGATATATAGAACCTGGATGTTAAGTCGCTCTTAGCCTAATCATATTTTCTACAGAGGATTATGTTTAAAGGGATGCTTAAAAATAAATATAAATGCTCTCTTTGCAAGTTGTTTAAAACTCCTTAAGTATAATCCAAGTTAGGACAAGTGGACTTGGTTGCCCATGTGCAGGGTGGTAAGTCCAAATTACATATAACGCTTGAGATTGTATGTGTGTTTAGCTATTTGTTTCGTGTAGTTAGATTTATTTTATTCTATACAAATGTAATTTTGCAGTAGGAATTAGGATTAGTGTTATGGGATATTAAGATGAGTAGTGACTAGAAGGGCTTTATCTTGGAAGGCTCTGTGATGCATTTGGAGCACAACCAAATCAGAAATGAAGATATGAAGAATGAAGACCCCATAGCATGTATTCATTCTTAATTGTAATTATTCTTTCATATTTCGGGTTGTATAAGGGTAGAACTTGGTTACCCATATTTTCTCTTTTTTAGGTTATACGACGGCACCCGACCGCACCAGCTTATTATTCTTTTGCGTTAGTTTATAAAATTGATTGATGATTTATTTAGATTGCGCATCAAGATTGTATCTCTTTCATAGTTTCTTTATGTTTGATGCTTTAATGTATGGTCTGGATATACTAGGCTCTTAAAATAAAATAATTTTTTTATCGAACTAATCATTCATAACTAAATTTTAAGTAACTCATAACCTCACCATAAATTATTTATAATCAAGATAATGAAAAGAT